>RCUC01158636.1:0-13630 GCA_003697995.1 Taxidea taxus jeffersonii
GTACTAAGATTCTTTTTATGAGATGTGGTGTAAATTTCAAACACCTGAAATAAAAATAAAATATTGAAACACAACTTGGTCAGGCTGAGCATGGCTTATCCACCTGGTAGGTATTGAATTCAGGTAAGAGGGCGGGTCAAAGTATAATGTATTATATTGTATTACATAAAAACAGATCTTATATATTCAAATCAATTCAATCACATTCCATTCAACAACTATTTGTTGACAAAGATAATCTAAAGAGAGGTGCAATGGGTAAGATAACAGTGCATATCTGAGATTGTGTTAGGTGTGTGGGTGTGTGGGGTCAAAGGTAAACAAGACCTTGCTTGGTCCTGAGGGTGTTTACAAATTACTACAAAATAGGACCAAGACAGCTATTGTAAAGAGGGGAATTAATAAGTACAAGAGATAATATACGTGAAAAGTGCTTTGCAAATGCGGGTTCTATGGGGGTTGGTCTATAAAGGGCCTTTGGATTCCTGACCTTTTTACCCACAATTAGAGTTAACGACGAGAAAAGTAAACTGAATCATTGAGAAACTCAAGGATGGAGGTCATGAATTCCTGGTGGCCACATTAGCTATAAGATCTCAGGCAACTTACACAGCCTTCAGCCTCAACTTCGTTCCCTGTTAAATGGGAATTACCATTATTTCTTTCAGGGTTATCGAGTAGATTGAGCCGGCGCTGAACGCAGCACCTAGCATTGTTCTTGGAAGGAGTAAGGGCTCCAGAAACCATACTTACTAGTTAGTACTTACTTTTAACTTCTCTGAGAAGGCAATACTTTGTTTAGGGCTTTTTTACATGATCCTACTTAGGGGCACGCCTAAACCGAACAGTTTCCACGTGGAATATCCTGCAGCTTCCCACGTGCATCCTTCGCCTTAATCGAGGACCAGAGAAATTCGGGTTTTTCCAGCGAAAACTGTGTCTCGGCCGAACGCACTGAGGGAGTGTCGCCACAAAAGCCCAGTCTTCCAAGAGGGACAGCAGGGCAGAGGGTCTCCCGCGGGGTCCCAGGAGCCGGGATCGTAGCTGGACAACCCCCTCCCACCCCCGCCCCACCCCGACTCGGCCCTGGCGCGGGAGCGGAGGTCGGGAAGTGGGCGCCGACGGGCGTCAGGCAACAGCATCGGGTGTCAGTGCCAGCGGAGGCGGGGCGGGCACATCTTCCTGCCGCCCAATCCCCAGCTCTCGTCGTGGCCTCATGAATAAGCAACAAAGCGAAGCGTCCTCCCCCTGGCGTCCCAGACGGCTGAGGGAGCCGCCGCCGCCGCTGCCGCCGCAGGGGCTGCGCCGGGGATGCCCAGCGCGGGCGCCACCGCTCTCCTCCGCGCGCTGCTCGGCTGAAGGCGCACAGGTGAGCACGGGCCCGGCTCCCGGCGCTCGGGCGGCCGCGCCTGCAGACGCGGTTCGGGGCAGAGACCGAGCCGGAGCCCCGGGCGGCGCGGGGTCACCCCGGGAGCGCTGCGGTCCGGGGAGCGCGGCAGCCCGGGGCGCGCCAGGCGTGCGCCCCGAGCCCCCACCCGAACGCTGTGCTCCAGCGCGGGGTGCGCGGGGGTAGCTCGGGGCGCGCCCGGCGCGGCGCGCAGGCCTCGAAAGACTCGCCGCGCTCCTCTCCTGCCCAGCCTCCCGGCTCCGCACCAGCGCGCGGGCCTTTGTGCTGGCGGGGCTTGCAGGGCTGGCTGCTTTTGTGTGGGCTTTCCTTTCTTCTCTCCCTCCCCTCCCCGTCTCACGGCTGTGGTGAAGTTCCTGAAGACTAGGATTTGCTCCTTTCAGAGCATCCATGGTCATGTCCTCGATGCCAGTCAGTGTCCGGCAGCCGAGGAGCGAATGGGGGCTGCGGTGGCCACCAAAACGTGTTCCGCTACTTTGCAGAAAACCAACAGTTGAGCGTTTAGCGCAGAGATGTCACGGAACCTCCTTGCTCAGACCCTGACCAGTCTTCCAGGACACGGCGGGAGGATGCTGCTTGGAAAGGTCGCTTAACTGGAGAGAGGGCCTGTGGGCTAGACACCGGGGAGGTCAGGCTCTGCCCGAGACTGCAGAATGGTTGGCCGGTGTTGCTAGAGGTGCCCAGATACCGCACGTGCGTCCTGGTCACTGACAGAACCTGACCTTTGAGGTAACAAACATGGAAGCCCTGGCTGGCGAGCCGGCAGAAGGCAGCCGGGGTGAAGAAAATCTAGGACTCTCAAGACTTTGGAGTTCTCAAAGATGAGAAATCTTTGCCTTCCCGAGCCGAGCTCGAGGATCTGCTAGGATCTTGGCACCTAATTTCAGTGCAGAGCTGAGGTGCAGGAGAGGAGAGAGGATGCTTTAAAGTGGCTGCATTCTTTCTTTGGAAGTTTTAGTTAGAAACTTAAGGGGGAGCAGGAGTGGTTCACAAAACCATTCATAGAGTTCAGAAGGACTGCTTCTGTAGGAAGCAAAATGTGTGGTCAGAATTTGCATGCCTCCCTTTCTTTTTGTGTATTTCCTTGATCACACTGTTGGACTTCAAGGAGAATTGTTGAAGCCAAGCGTGTTTAAAGTCATTGACTGATTTTTGCTCACTTCCCGGCAGAAGCCCTCTGTAGCATCTATTGAAAGAAACTCAAAACTGGGGTGTGATTTCCCAGCATAACAGCACTGTTGCTTTTAAACACAGTAGAGATTTGAGTGGTCTGATTAGTCTTATGACTAAGGTAGAGCTGTTATAGTTGTCTTAATAATGAGACAAAGACTTATGCAGCAGACTTGATATTATGTTTATTCACAAAGCTCCCAAGACTCACCAAGTGTGAGGTAGCTACAGCAACAGAGCCAATTAGGGAGACGTGGATTTGTCTTTGTTTTCATAGGAGGCTTCTTACCATTATATTCTGGTGTTTCTCGCTAGACTTTTCAATATCATAATTTATTACAGAAGTGGTTTAAGGCAAGCATAGAATCAAAAGAAGAAGACAGGCTTATGTGCTGTAGAAAATTTCTACTCTTTCAACCAAAGGTGCCTGGAAAGTTGTGTATGGAACTGCATTTTTATTCATTGAATTTTTTTTTTTTTTCCGCACATAGAGAAACTGGGTTTAATCTCTGTAGAATGAAAACTCATTCCCTAATTAAGATGTATGGTCAGTTCTGTTTTTTCCATATTGTGTTTACTGGGTGATTATTTTTTATTTTTATTTATTTTTAATTTATTTATTTGTCAGATAGAGACCGCAGGAGCGAGCACAGGCAGACAGAGAGGCAGGCAGAGGCAGAGGGAGAAGCAGGCTCACTGCTGAGCAAGGAGCCTGATGTGGGACTCGATCCCAGGACGCTGGGATCATGACCTGAGCCGAAGGCAGCCGCTTAACCAACTGAGCCATCCAGGTGTCCCTACTGGGTGATTATACGAAAAGTATCTGAATCAAGTTTCATCTTGAAATGTTACATACTATGTTTATTCCATGAAATGTCTACCTGGTGATGACTTTCTGTTTAAATGCCAGCTAGTACTTAGAGATCTTGTCAAGCAGATGAGGTTTGTGAACCACAAAGAACAGAAATAAAATGTCAAATTGGGTCATTGAAAAGAACTGTGTGATGGATGGTTGACCAAGATGGATTAGGATGGGATTCTGCGAACATCAGGCAATTCCTTGGTCATTTTTTCAGCAGGAAAAGCTGAAAGAGGAAGCTCTGTGGAAATATCTAAGGGGGAAAAAGGATGTTATGTATGATTTAAATTGCTCACATTTCTGAAGTTTGAGGGTAACGTATGTCAGTATCATACTAATATGTCTTAAACTGAATGACATTTAAAACTTTTTCTTCAAACTGTTTTCATGTCTGTTATCACATTTCATCTCTTTTCCACCCTTTGAAGAAAACAGAATGAGCATTGTCACCTCCACTTTACAACAAAGCAACCGAATTTCAGTGATTTGCCCAAGGTGGAGCTGGAACTTGAAGCCAGTATTTAAATCTTCAGTTCAGCTTCTTTTCCCAGGGATAGGATGATGCACCAGGGGCTATAAGTGCAGACATCTTCATTTGTCTCCATTACTAAATTGTGGAAAACAAAGCTCTTGGGCTTAGAGTATGTAGAACTTCGTTGTGGTCTGTAGAGATGATAGAGCACTTTGCTAGTAGTTGCCAGTGTAACCTTCTTGACCCCAGCCTACTTACCCTTTTCCCTGTCAGCACTGATGCTGCTTCCTCCTGGGGAACTATGCTTTTCTTTGTGGTTACTCTCTTCTACCTCCTTCCACTGTAGCCAGACATGCTGCTGAAAGGATCATCTGTCATTCCAGCTGCTTAATTTATAGTGAAGAATGACGGGGGCCAGATGATCTTAGAGCCAATATATTAGGCCAGTGACAGTTGTCAATAGCACAGTGAATCAGAAAAGATACTGTAATGCTGTGTACCACAGTTGGGTTCAGAGGGTCAGAATCTTGATTAACTCAGCTTTAGACAAATAAAATAGCACTGGCAAGAGAACATTAAGGATTAAAAAAGAGAAAGGTAAGACAATGAAAAATTAATTATTGAGGATCAGGAAAGGTACAAAATGGAAAGATGATTAGGATATAAACAAAGAAGGGAAAGAGTTTCTTTTTCCCTTCATCAGGCGAAGAATCACTAATTGGTTTTTAGAAGATGTGATTGATGGTCAGTGGGAGGCAGGTCAACCTGAAGCTCTGAGACTTGTCACTTGTAACTGTTGATTGATTTTTTTTTTAAGGAAACAAACTCTGAGAACCTAAAATACAGCAGAAATGAGAATACAGGTAGTTATTACTATTACTAAAATGATAAATTGAACGAGTAGCCAAAACTGGCCAGGTAATGAACAAAACATAGTTAGAGATAGATAAACCATGGCATGTCACTGGAAATCTCCTTAAAATGGAGACTCTGAACATCCTTTTTCACATTCGTAAGGGGTTATTTATTTTTGCTTCACTCCAGCAAATATGTATTGAACACCTCCTCTATGTGCCTACCATTATTAGTAAATATATGGCAAACAAAAGAAGCTAAAACCCAGTGTTTGCATGCAAAGAACAAACTCTTACAGATCTGATGATTTGTGCTGGAGAAGTTGGGAGAAGGGTGGGAAGAGACTAGGCCAGGCTATTTTTGTGCCAGCAGTTAGTAAACAGGACATGACCTGGGAGCCAGGGTTTGGATACCCAGGGTAGGGAAGGAAGGAGTGTTTTGGCTACTGCAGTCTTGTGAGGTAACTTGGGAGCCTGAAATGAACGTGGCACGGAAGGGCAATCTACTAAGCCGGTGATGGTTTATACAGGGCACTAGCAGTGTGGGGGTGCGTTATAGATATGGAGCTTGGCAGTTGGAAATTTGGTGACATTCGGTGATGTGTTTGGCAAAGGGAGGGAACTGGAAGTCTGACAGAATTTTCAAGTTCAAAAACAAACATGATCACATAGGCAAGTTAATTGTTCTCTATAAGCTTGTAGCTTTCTCTAAAAAAATAAATGGAGATTATTAGGTGGTTGTTAGGATTAAATAAGGTAGTTTACATAAGGCACTCAACTCCTGGCACATAGCATCCTCCAAATGGTGGCCATTTTTGATTGGTTATTGTCATTTTTATTCCTTTTTTTTTTTAACTCTTTTTAAAAAAAGATTTTATTTATTTATTTGACAGAGATCACAAGTAGGCAGAGAGGCAAGCAGAGAGAGAGGAAGGGAAGCAGGCTCCTTACTGAGCAGAGAGCCCGATGTGGGGCTCGATCCCAGGACCCTGGGATCATGACCTGATCCAAAGGCAGAGGCTTTAACCCACTGAGCCACCCGGGCGCCCCTGTCATTTTTATTCTTTTTTTTTTTTTTTTAAAGATTTTATTTATTTATTTGACAGAGAGAGAGAGATCACAAGTAGGCACGGAGGCAGGCAGAGAGAGAGGGGGAAGCAGGCTCCCCGCTGAGCAGAGAGCCCGATGCGGGGCTCGATCCCAGGACTCTGAGACCATGACCTGAGCCGAAAGCAGAGGCTTTATTAACCCACTGAGCCACCCAGGTGCCCCTGTCATTTTTATTCTTAAGAATAAACCATCTGGATTGTATAAAATGGACTGGAGAGGAGAGAGTCTGGACAGGATCGTCAGTTGAGAGGCCAATAAAATAATAACCATCAGTGAGGTGATGAGTACCAAGAGATATTATAAGGGAAGGATCCACAGATACTGTGAATCTAGAATGTGGAGAAGAGTTCAGGATGAAACCAAAGTTTAGGTGAAGAAGATTGTGTGTCTGAGGTGGCATGCAAGTATTTTCCAGGAGACAGTGAAAAATCTAAGATAGGCAGCTTTCTTCCCAAACCCTTTGCCTGCTATTTATGGTATTTGTGTTTATCCCAAGAAGAGGGAAATATCAGGCAGTTTGTCACCAGTTTTTTGGCATACTCTCTAGGCCTCCTATGTCTGGAGTATCTTATGGCAATGCTCATGTTCCTTCTCTATTTTCAATTTCCTTTGAAAAACGTAGCTTTGTCACTGATGAGAATGTTTTCCCATGCTGGTTCCCCTTGGGTCTACATTTTGGTGACACACTGAGCAATAATACACATTTTAGTTGGAAAAAAAAGTTGACCAAGTGTTTCAAAAACCCATGATTATTAAATCTAACAAGGTGACTAAGTCTTGTGTTTTTTTTTAAAAGATTTTATTTATTTATTTGACAGACAAAGATCACAAGTAGGCTGAGAGGCAGGCAGAGAGAGAGAGAGAGAGAGAATGGAGGAAGCAGGCTCCCTGCTGAGCAGGAAAGTCCGATTGGCGGCTAGATCCCAGGACCCTGAGATCATGACCCAAGCCCAACGCAGAGGCTTTAACCCACTGAGCCACCCAGGTGCCCCCTAAGTCTGTTTTTTGTGTTGTCTTTCATTTGTCTTTGTAACCTGAGTATGCCAAGACTTGACAAAGAAACAGATTCTGCACTGTATCTATTTAAGATTGTCAAAGATAATGGGTGACAGAGCAGCTTATCTGCCCACTGGTGGCAGAAATGCAGTACACTGTTCAGAGGACCGCAGCACCATTAGGATACCTTGATAGCAAGTGATTGACAAAGTGTTACCGACTTGCTCTGAAAGGGATGCTTTTTAAGTTATTAGAAGCCAGTGGCCCCTATCAGTTGACAATTTGGTTAGAGTTTATTTGCCTGAATTAATTTGCTGTGATGGATAGTAGTGGAAAGAAGGCAGCACTGCCATGGTGTGAAAGGAAAGTTAGAGAAATATTCTTTTGTTTGTTCAATATTCTTATGATTGAGTTAATTTAAGATAATTAAGACACAGAGTACTAATTAGCAGTGAAATTTTTCCACCCTCCCCTTCCCCTACAAAGCAGGCTGTAGGCATTCCTCTGTTTGTTCAGCCAATATTTACTGAGCATTTCCTCTATGCCAGGCTCTTTGCCAGGGAGGGGATACAATGTTGAGGGAAAAAAAAGAAAAGGCGTATAGCCTTAAAAATATGCTTGCAGATGATTATTTAGTTTTAGGCATATGGCTGTTAAATTGACAATGGTCAGCCTTTTCTTATTTATTCTCTAATGTCAGGCGGCTGTCCCTGGGGACCACCAAAATCATGGGAATGGCTGTGTGAACTTGCACTGTGCTTTGAAAGATGGAGAAAGACTTAGAACTTGAAGGTCATTTACCAGTTTATCTGAGTTGCAGACATGCTCCCTGTTGTTGTTCTTATAGGCTGTCTTTTCTGTTTCTTTTAAAGTTTAGACATTGCTTTGAATAGTGGGGAGAAGGAACATATGGACGCAATGCACAGACATAGAACAGGCTTGCAGTTCACCCCCATTTTTTCTGTAGTTGAATTTAGAAAGCAGGTGGCTGACACTTAATTACAGAAGGAGAGTCTTTTAGAGCAATGGCAGAATTCCCTTCACACAAAAATTCTGAAGCTCAAGATGTAGCTGAAAATAAAACCTTGAAGGAAAAATCTGTTTGGGAAAGGCAGTTGAGGTTATATTAAATCTCTATGGTTTGCCTCCGCCCCCAACCCCCCGATTTGTTTATAAGATTCTCCTCTCAGCCCACATGGCTCCAGAACATATAAATAAGATGTGAGGGGCTCCTGGGTGGCTCAGTGGGTTAAGCCTCTGCCTTCGTCTCGGGTTGTGATCTCAGGGCCCTGGGATCGAGCCCCACGTCGGGCTCTCTGCTCCAGGGGAGCCTGCTTCCCCCTCTCTTTCTGCCTGCCTCCCTGCCTACTTGTGATCTCTGTCTGTCAAGTAAATAAATAAAAAAATCTTAAAAAAAAAAAAAAGATGTGAAACATCCATTCAATCATTTGGGTGCTTTGCCTACTTGACGGCATGATTGTTGGAATATGAATACATTTGTATTTTAATTTTATGACCTTGTAGATAAAATATGAAAATGGAATCATGGAGGTAAATAGGATTTACCCTATTTTTTGTTTAATTCCTCATTTTGTCAAAGGAAAGACTGAGGCTATTTGCACAGTGTCCCATAGCAAATTTTAACAACAATAAAGCTCGGATTCAGAAATTGTTTTTCTGATTCCAGTCCTTGGCCCTCTAAATTCTATTGTTATTCACAATGGCCTGTTTTTTGTTTTTTTTTTCAGGTTTTTATCCAGAAGCATGGTATCAGGTAGACCAAGGTTTTAGGCCACACCCTATATTGTCTGGGATGTAAGTTTAGTAAGTTTAGTAAGATTTCACTGAATGGGAAAAATATTTGTTCAGGAAAGAATAGATCAGAGGGTTGTATAGCTTTTACATATGTTCGACTATATACACTTTCATAGCTCAGTTTGTCCATACAAAGATATAGTTTCATCAACTGTGAACATTTATAGCCTGTCTTTGTTTTGTTTTGAGGAGTGCAATTGGAGGCAGAAAGCCAAATACTCTTACCAGATCTGTTACCTGACTATGAAGTGGGATTCTTTATGGATCATTTAAAGTATGGTGATAACTAATGTTCAGAATGTGGACATACCGTGGCACAGGCTATTCCCTCTTTTTCAAATATCTTTCCCATATTTTGTCCTTTTTTTTTTTTTTTAAAGATTTTTATTTATTTATTCAACAGACAGAGATCACAAGTAGGCAGAGAGGCAGGCAGAGAGAGAGAGGAGGAAGCAGGCTTCCCGCCGAGCAGAGAGCCCGATGCAGGGCTCGATCCCAGGACCCTGGGATCATGACCTGAGCTGAAGGCAGAGGCTTTAACCCACTGAGCCACCCAGGCGCCCCTATATTTTGTCCTTTTAAAACAATGCCAGCTGCTGGTATGTAATTTAGTATTTATTTATTTATTTATTTTTTATTTATTAGTTAGAGAGAGAGAGAGCGAGCGAGCACAGGCAGACAGAGAGGCAGGCAGAGGCAGAGGGAGAAGCAGGCTCCCTGCCAAGCAAGGAGCCCGATGTGGGACTCGATCCCAGGACGCTGGGATCATGACCTGAGCCGAAGGCAGCCGCTCAACCAACTGAGCCACCCAGGCGTCCCTGTAATTTAATATTTAAATAAAATTGTTACAGACTCTCCTCCCCCATATGGGGAAACTCACCATCCCTCTCACTATCTCTGAGGATTCTTGCCAGGGGTGTGGTGGCTTTCTTCTAGTCACCTCTGGCTTCAGTTTTCTTCTGCTAATAAATTTATGATCCCTGATATGTGCTGTTCCTTTTCTGCACGTCATCTTATTCCTATATTCTCGCAAAGTACTGTAGATTCAAGATTTCTGCATAACAAATTATCCCTAACTTAGTGGCCACAAATGCTTATTATTTCATCTCATTTCTGTGCATTAGGAATTTGGGAGTAGTCACCTTACCAGGTGGTTCTGGCTCAAGGTCTCTCAGGAAGTTGCAGTCATGGTGTCAGCTGAAGGAAGCTACAGTCATCTGAAGGTTTGTCTGGGGCTAGAGGATGCCTTCCAAGATGACTCATTCATGGCGTGCTGGTAGTTTGGCAAGAGGCCTCACCTCGAAATCCAGGGGATTCCTCTTTCCTTGTGTAGAAAAATTCAGCCTTTTTCCCCCCTCTTCAGCTATCTAGATCATGCTCTAGGGACTTGACCTTTTCTTGGTCACAAAAAGACCTGGAAATGAAAATGGGGAAGCTTTGAACTTCTTAAGGGGAGAAGGCCCTATGAAAACGAATTTTTTTTAAAAGATTTTATTTATTTATTAGAGAGAGAGAGAGAGCGAGCACAGGCAGACAGAGAGGCAGGCAGAGGCAGAGGGAGAAGCAGGCTCCCTGCCGAGCAAGGAGCCCGATGTGGGACTCGATCCCAGGACGCTGGGATCATGACCTGAGCCAAAGGCAGCCACTTGACCAACTGAGCCACCCAGGCATCCCTGAAAACGAATTTTTATATTTAATGTGTGCACATCACATGCTTAACCCAAGTAGTTTAATGATTAGACATGAAAGAAGGAAAAAATAATAACTTTTATAAAGCTTCAGTTTTTAGAATTTCCATTCCCATGTTTAACTCTCTAAAACATCTATAGCATCTGAGAAATTTCTGATGATGGGAAAAGAAAGTGCCCAAAGCAAAGTAGATTAAAAAAGAACTAAAACTCATAAATTTGGGGGGAAAATTAGTAGTTTTGATATAGTTTTAGTTTTAACGAGAGTGTAAGTAGTTTTTTTTAAATGCAATAAATCTCAATCTTATAATGGTATGTATTCAGTAAAGATTGCTAATTTAAAATGTGTTTTGGTTCTCTTAGTTTTTTTCCCCTAAAAACACATTTATCTGCAGTAACTCTTTTATCCTTTCTGCTCCTTAAATTTTGAAACATCAAGGGTTTGCCTGTAATTTTTATAGTTGTTAGAGAGAAAAGAAATAATTTAAGTGTTTTAAAGAGAAATTTAAAAACATAGTTTGTTTATTTTTTTAATTTTATTTTTTGTTTATTTTTTTAAAAGTGGGCTCCACACCCAATATGGGGCTCAAACTCAGAACCCCAAGATCAAGAGTCAGGTGTTCTACTGACTGAGCCAGCCAGGTGCCCCTAAAGATAAATTTTAATTGAAAATAATTTATATACTTAGGAAAACTTCTTAAATATAACCAGTATTCGTGTTTTATGATGATGTTTAATAAGTTTTAAGCCATACTTGAAACTTTCTCTGAATGTAATATAAATAAATATGAGATTTACTTTCTATGTCTTAGATATATTGCTATTTCTGCAGTCATTTGACTACATGATTTATGGCAGAATTTGGGGAGAATGTTGCAAATGTGACTTCAAGGGTAATTTTTTCAAATGGTATTTAAGAAACAATGAACTTAGTCCTCGAATTATGTGTACCTCTTCTAGAGAGCCTCAAGTTAAATCAGCTGCAAAATTCAGCAGGGAAAAATGAACTGGGTTATCCATGTCTCAAAGGTACCAAAGAAATAGAACAGCTGTCTCTTCTATACCATCTCCGAGCATGAAATCAAGATTATTTTACTTACAATTTAATCTGAAGGGGCTTATTTACAAAATACATTTATGTGACAGCTTGATATGCTTTATTTTTCTGCAGGACTCAATTACTGGAACTGTCCACTTTGTTGATGTATGTGCACATTTCTCCTCCACTATGAGCAGACCAATTGTAGTGCACGTTTGTCTGGCCTTCTGGAGCCTTGTGCTTCTCAACTTTGCCACACAATGTGTGGCCTTCCCCAAAATGGAAAGAAGGGAGATAGCACATGTTCCTGCAGAAACAGGGCAGCCTGAGAGGATGAACACAGATGACCTAGAAAATGACCCTCTGACTTCCAAGTGCACTCCCCAGTTGGTGGTCTCTGAAGACCGAGTGATGGTGTTAGCAGAACCATCAACAACGTCCTTAAATAAAGTATTGCCTACTAACAAAGAAGTCCATCCAGTAGGCGGTGGGCTCATGCAGCCTGACAGCCCTGCCTTGTACACTGGTGCTGAAACAGTGGTCCCCGGTGAGGAAGAAGTGTTTGTTTCCAGCCAGCCAGAGAGGGTGTCTCCCGAAAGCCGACTTTCCAAGGCCCTGCTGACCAATCCTATCCCTGCAACTGCTCCTCTGAATATCAATCAGAAGGAAGAACGCTTCGGTAGTACCATCATTCAGCCCATCGTAGAAGGGACCACAGAAGAAACACAGGGTTTTCTGAGCTATGTGGATGACCAGTTGTTTGCAACTGGAAGTCAGGAAAGAGTTAGTCTGGGACATTCACCTTCATCTGATGTGAATACAAAAGAAATGCTAACTGCCAATCCCAGGACTGAGAAATCTGAAACAGATACAGAACACAAGGCAGCTTTTTCCCCCAGTGTTGAGCCCATAGCGGGCACAGAGCCTGGAAGCCCCATGCCTGAGAGGGAGAAGCCTTCACCGATGACAGCTGATCATACCCAGACCGCTGCCACCAAGCACTGGCTCACAACCCCTGAGTACACCCTGAGTGTTGAGTCAGAAACTGACAGGCTGCTGGGATCCCCAGGAGTCCCAGGGGGTGTCAGCACAGCTGTTCCAGCTGCCTCTGTTGGAAGTGATGAGTGGGATGACACCAAATTAGAGAGTGTAAGCCAGATAAAGACCCCAAAGCTTGGAGACAGTATAGAGACTCAGGTGGGAACGGAAATGTCTCAGACAGCCCTAGAAACTGATAATGACCCTATGGAAGGTCTGGAAGAGGGCGAACCTGTGACAGAGGCTGCAGAGGTGGCTCTGGGGCTGCTGGAAGGGGAAGAACCCACGGGGACAGCCCTGCTAATGGCACACGGGGAGGCACGATCCTCTGCCTTTGCTGATCAAAGTTCTTTTACTCCCCCAAGTCCTGTGGAAGATAGGAAAGTCTCTGTTGTCAGCCTCTTCCAAGATACTGCAGATTTCATGGAGTCCACTAGGGAAAATGATGCAGTGGTTTTCTTAGAGACCACAGTTTCCATCTCAGAATATGAATCTGAGGCACATCAACTACTAGGAAATACATTGAAAGGTAAAAGAAAGAAAGAAAACCAAGCTTTGTTTAATTTGGAATGTTTCCATCTGATTTTATTCTTATTTTTTAAAAATTGAGATGCAATTAACATATGACATTGTATTAGCTTTAGCTCTTGTTTTATGTTTTTTTTAAAGTGATTATTTTTTTAAAAAGATTTTATTTATTTATTTGACAGAGAGAGGGAGAGAGAGAGAGAGAGCACAAGCAGGGGGAGTGACAGAGGGGAGGGAGAAGCAGGCTCCTTGCTGAGTGGGGAACCTGATGTGGGGCTTGATCTCAGGACCTTGGGATCATGACCTGAGCTGAAGGCAGACATTTAACCAACTGAGCCACCCAGGTGTCCCTTAAAGTGATAATTTAGAAGTAAGTTGTCTAAGTTTTAATAACAAGCAAAAGTAAACAAATAAAAATATATTTCATATAAAAATTACACCCAAATATAACCTCTGCATACAGGCCATGGTATTCAACTGGGAACAGTTTGTCCCCACTCCCATCATTTGGCAATTTTGGAGACATTTTTGGTTGTCATAACAGAGGGGTGCCCCTGGCATCCAATAGGAGTCAAAGAGGCTGCTAAATATCCTTAAATCCCCATCCACGAAGATTTTTCTGAACCAAAATGTCAACAGTGCTCCGAAACCCTGAT
>RCUC01158637.1:0-24556 GCA_003697995.1 Taxidea taxus jeffersonii
GCTCCGCGTCCCTCAGGAAGGAGACAGAACCTTCTTTTGTTGTGCATCATGGGCTTTTTTCTCATTAGCCAAATGTATTTCTTTTTCTGCTAAAGAAAGAAACAGAAATCACTCATTCCCCCGGCTGGACTCTAGACACGAGCCCGTTCCGGATGATGAACAGCCACGATTCTGCCACGAGTCCTTCCTGCAGAACCGGCTCTCCACGGCTCCTGTCCTCTGTCCACGGCAGAACGGGCGGCTGCCTCCTCCTCCTTGCCCTGCGAGCACACTTACAGGGTCTGCCGCAGCCATGCCGCGCGTTCAGAGTCATCCCTGACTCCAGTAGGCTCAGCACAGAGTTCACGGTCAGTAAGTTCCATGATAGTCCAGTTCTCTAACGCTTAGTGCAATAGGGTCTGTTGGCAAAAGCACCAGTATTTGGTATTTTCCATTGCTATCAATGTCTCTGTGGGGGAAAAAAAAAGAAAGAAAGAGGGAAGGAAGGAAGGAAGGAAGGAAGATGAAAAGAGAAAGAAAACGAAAGAAAGACAGGGAGTGCACCGTTCGCCTTCTCCCTCCCAGGAAGATCAGTAAGGCTGCTCTGATTTCAGGCTTCCTTTCCCAGGGAAAAAGAAAATGCTCTCTTCGAGGTGTTAGGTGTTTCCCTGAATTTGAATCCCACACTGGACAAGCCCCACAGTGGGGTCAGAGGCTCGTCCCGAGGAGAGATGATGAAAGGGTTTCCCTCCCCTGGAGCTGAGGAGGTGCAGTGACTAGAGGCCTGGGCCTGGGGGGACGTGATCCTGCGGGTGATGCAGGGGCCCCCTGTCCCCTCACGGTGGCCTGGAGATAGGATTGCCAGATAAAACTCAGGGTGTTCAGACCATTGTGCATTTCAGATAAACTATACAGGCAGTATTTGGAACATATTTATACAAAAAAAACCTTTTTGCTGAACCTAGCGCTGCTCAGAAGCCATAGGAGGAGCTGAGATGGGGTGATTGCCTGGGACTGGGCCTGAGCACCTTGGCCTTGCCCAAGCTGGCAACAGAACATCCTGGGCAAACCTTCTCCCAGCTTCTAGTCTCCCTCTACTCCAGGTCGTCCGACAAGAAGTTCCTAAGTGTCTTCTCCTCAGGCTGTCCCATTGCTCTGGGTCGGCAGCTCCCTGCCTCTGAACAGGCTAAAGCTGCATTCTGGAGAAGGGAGGCCGCCGCCCTTCCAGAAAGACAGACAGAATAGCAAGGGCAACAGTCTGGCCACACCAGCACCTACCCAGCCTCTTTCTTAGCAACACACAGAGCCTAAGACTCACCTGTGCTCCGGGTCGGCCAGTCTCTATTTGCCTCAGAGGGGTCTATGCCCACTCAGGGCTTGGCAAACACCAGAGCCACGGCACACTTGTGCCACCTTCTTTAGTAACCAGCCTAGCAATGCCTGTGTCTGTTTATGAGACAGATTTCAAAATCCGTCAGAAGAAGGGCTTCTCCTGCCCCCGGGGGTTCTGTTGGAGGCCACTGGACTAAGGGGTCCCTAGTTCCCCCTCAGCCCTTGCTGCATGCGTTGACCTCAAATGCCAGCTGGAGAACACTTTTTTTTTCTTTCTTGCCGTTTTGCTCCTTCAATAAATACTTGCTCAACATCAACATATGCTAGCATACCCCAACGAATAGAGCTGAAAACGCTTTTGCCCTCAAGGGGGCAAAGGTCAGCAAACACAGGCAATGACTCAGTCAGCCAGAGAGCACTTGGGCTCAGGAGAAGAATGAGAGCAGGTTTGGGAGGCTGGGTAATCCAGGGAGGGGTGAAGAGAAGGGAGGATGCAAAGAGGAGTAGGGTCCTCGGGCAGGGCCTCGGTCAGAAGATGGTATTGAGCTGGGACATGAAGGAGGTGAGTGAGCTGAGGTGTAGAAGGAACACTGTTCCGGCAGAGGGAACACCCAGTGCTGGGGAGTGATGCAGAGGAAGAGAGGGATGTGGTCATGGTGGTAGGAGGGTGGAGAGAAGGGAAGGGAAGGGAGAGGAGTGGAGCCAACAGGGGACACAGGGCAGGTGCCGAGCCCAGGAGCCACCTGTGCTGGCTGGATTAAAGTTCTGTTCTGGCTGCTATGCTGCGAAAAGTCTGCAGGAAGGAGTCCAGGCCATGCGGCCCGTGCTGAGCCAGCAGGTGACACGTGATGGCCGATATGACGGACAATGTGGGCCAACAGGTGTAGTCACCATAGCAAATGAAGGGCATGAAACAGAGGACTCCGGGGGACCCCAGCACATATGCAGTTGGAGGGCCCCAGACCGCGAGTCTGAATGTTAGGATATAAATCAAGCTAGCAAACTATTAAATGTTCACCGTCCTCTTGCTTTCATGATGATGACATAGAAAAATACGGGGAAAGCCATGGTTTTTTGTATGGTGGAAGGTGGGCAAAGTGTCAGTGGCGGAATTTAATGCTGTTGCACTTGTCTGAGCGTCCCATTCATCGGCCAACAGTGTTTGGAAAAGGGGGGAAGAGTCTATAGCTAATGAATTAGTGTGTGCTTTGTCCGTAAACTTACTTTTCTTGCCCCATTTCAATATAATCCTTAATTAGGTTGTATGATCAAGATTTTTATGTAACTTGTCTTCTAGTGCCATTAGTGAGTGATATAAAGAACCAAAAACTAAATTGCGGTCAAGTGTATGAAATTTGAATGTATTTTTGTCAAAAATATAAATCAAATGTAAAAAGTAGTTATTTTTCATGATTTCAAGAATGATTTTGCATCTAAAACTCAAAATCAGCTCTTAAAGCTAAAAAGCAGGATACTTTAGTCATTGGATTAAATTTAGTTAAAGCTGAAATTTGTATTTAAATTTTTGAATGATGAATTAAAAAATTATGAAATATTGTGATACAATGTAACTATCATGACTCTGGGCATTGTTCCCCCAGTGGCCAATGTAAAGAAACAGTATCTCGGGTCCTATAGGTTCTACCCAGACTTACATGTACGCAGTTTTGAGACAATGAATTGTCTGATGTTGCAAAGCATGGCTCCCTAGCAACCAGGTATCACTGTGATGAGCGCCATGTTCCTGTGTGAGTACCTTTGGAATTACAAAGCAGCATAGGAGGACAAGCGAGAAAATGGGCACAGACCACTACTTGGGAATGGTACTTCATTGTGCAATCCATTGCATTCCTGCTTACAAGGAGGATTTAACAGGTAATACATTGTCTTTGCTCTTACCAAAGTTCCTTGCTGCTCAAACCCTCCCTCCGCTCAGAGCAACGTGTCTCCGACCCCAGCTGCACAAGCCTCCATGGCTCTCAGATGATGATGACTAGGACAGACATATGGGGGGCCTGGGCCCCAAATGGTGTCAGGCTTGAGAGACCAGTGCCAAACCCCAAATCACAGATGCTCTTGAGAAAGTGGTGAATAGGTAGGTGTGCAGTGTGTAGGTTCACTCACACACAGTCTTGCTCAGTGAGAGGGGCGCTCTAAGTAAGGAGCACTCTGACGCGTCCCTTTGGCCCAGGCCCATGGGCAGTAGCCCCCGGAGGGCTGGACTTGCCATCATCTGAGGTGGGGAAGCTGTGGGTGAAGTAGTTTCAGGTTGGGGTAGAGGGTGTAAAGATCAGGAATTTGAGTTTGCAATTGTTGAGTTTGAGATGTCTTCTGGTTATCCCAAGGAAAGTTGGGTGGCAGCCAGGAATGGTGTGTGGTTTGTAAGAAAGTTGGGGGAGCCTTGGACACGCATTGGCAAGCCACTGGCACAGGTATGTTCTGTAGTGCCCTTGACGGCAAGGGACCAGTGAGGAACTGATACAGAAGAGAGTCCAAGGACCGAGTCCTGGGCCACCTAATGTCCAGAGTTGAGGACAAGCATGTCAGGATGCTATCAGGAAAACAAACAAACACAAAACAGAAATAACAAGTGTTGGTGAGGATGTGGAGAAATTGGAACCTTGTGCACTGTTGGCGGGAGTGCAAAATGGTGTGGCCTCTCTGGAGAACGACATGATAGTCACTCAAAAAAATGTAGAATCGAATTGCTATATGATCCAGCTATCCCACTTCTGGGTTTGTACCCCAAGCCAAAAGCAGGGTCTCAGAGACGTTTATAATTTATTCCACAGTAGCCCGACCCACAATAGCCAGAAAAGTGGAAACAACACACGTGTCAATCACCAGATGAATGCATAAACAGAATACAGGAAATCCATACGCCGGAATATTATTCAGCCTTAAACAGGAAGGCAGTTCTGACACCTGCCACGACATGGATGAACCTTGAGGACGTATGCTCAGCGAAGTGAGTCAGTCAGAAAAGGATAAATACCGTATGATTTCACTTACATGAGATACGCAGAACCGTTAAGTTCAGAGAGACGGGAAGTCGCATGGTGGTTTTCAGGGGAAGAAGGAGGGGGCATGAGGAGGTTTTGTTTAATGGGGACAAAGCTTCAGTTTCGCAAGATGAAAAGAGTCCTGGAGATGGATTGTGTGATGGCGGCATAACAATGTGAACATATTTAATACTACTGAACTGTACACTGTAAAAAGAAGATTTAGGGGACGCCCCTGTGGCTCAGTCAGTTAAGCATCTGCCTTCAGCTCAAGTCATGATCCCAGGGCCTGGGGATCGAGCCCCGCATCGGGCTCCCTGCTCAGCGGGGGGGCCTGCTTCTCCCTCCGCCTGCTGCTCTCTCTCTTTCTGACAAATATATCTATGAATAAAATCATTCAAAAAGAAGAGAAGGAAGAAGAAAGGAGGAGGAGGAGGAGCTGGGGACAAGATGAAGAACCGTTTCCAGGGACTGGGAAGGAGGGAGCCACGGTCTGCCTTTGGCTCAGGCTAGGCTAGTTCCCATGGGCTGTGGTTCCCCGAGGCAGGGCCAGCATCTATGCAGCCCAGAGTGTCTCCATGGGCGGCACGATTCCCTGAATGCAAGGACGTTTCCTCCCTGTTGTTCTATGCTCGACTCCTCTGCTATTGGTCCCTGTCTACCCTGAGGTGGCTCCGCCATTTTGGCTCCCACATCACAGTCTGTTGCCCACACAACCTCTTCCTCAGCCCATGCACACACACTTGGCCCATGACCCCTCTCTACCCCACTCACATGCTATTTCAACACGTGTGCCCAAATGATTCCAAACCTCTTTCTCCTGTGCCACCTTAATGTCATCGTTTCAGATGTGGCTCTTCCTCTTTGCCAGCCAAACGACAAATGATTTTTTCAAGAAGAATGAGGAATGAATGAATTAAGGGGCCAGATGATAACCAGGAGAATGTCTTCTTTCCGACTCATCTCGAGTCTGCTTGCTTCTCACTGTGCCCACAGTGGGTGTGCAACCGATGGATGAAAAAGAGGAGGAAAGAATGAAAGGACCAGGAAGAAGAGAACAAGAGTGCTGGTCAGGAGGTGTGGGCTTCTCACTAGAAATAAGAAGAAGCACAACAAGTATGTAAGTGGTTAATGCTCTACCCATTTCATTATCCCAACAGTAGCTCTTATTTGAAGACTGTAGATGCAAGGAACAGGAACATGTTAGTTCTCTTTAGAGAGTGTCAGTGAACATACCTCCAGCACCTACATACCCATGGACACCTCTTTAAGACAGAGCCCAAGAAGGGGTGCCTGGGTGCCTCAGTCCGTGGAGCATCCAACTCTTGATTTCAGTTGACGTCATAACCTCAGGGCCCTGGGATTGGGTCCTGCACTGGGCTCCAGGCTCCATCGGGGATCTGCTTGAAGATTCTCTCTCTCCCTCTCCCTTTGCCTCTCTTCCACTCACATGCACACTCTCTCTCTCTCCCTCAGTCTCTCTCAAATAAATAAATAAATCTTTTTAAAAAGAGAGAGAGAAAGAAATAGCCCAAGAACTAAGTTTCAACACAGCATCGCAGGTGGTGTGGTCTGAGTTACGGATGGCACAGAAGTGAGTCACAACACCAGCCCGGGGGGTTAAATGACCCTGAATGCCTTTACATACCAGTTGACGGTGCATGTCAACTTCACTCTGCCACAGGCGCCCAGATGCTGAGTTAAATAGTTTCCCCGGGTGTCTATGAGGGTGTTTCTGGATGAGATAAGCATTGGAATCAGTAGACTAAGTAACACAAATTGCCTTCCCCATTGTGGGTGGGATTCATCCAACTCACTGAAGGCCTGAATAGAACGAAAGGCACAGGAAGGGAAAATTAACTCAGCCTGACTGTCTTGGAGCTGGGACAATGGTCTCCTCCTGCCTTTGGACTCAGACTCAGGATAGGACTACACAGTTGGCTCTTCTCCCAGGTCCCCAGCTTGCCAACTACAGATCATGGGACTCCTTGGCCTCTACGATCTCATGAGCCAGCTGTATGTATAGATAGATGTGATACGTGTGTGTGTGTGTAGACAGACAGACAGATAGATGGATAGATTGATCGTACACAGCGTAATTCACAGGAGTTTTATGTTACTGTTGACATTAATGTTCCAATTATTATAGTGTTAGACTTGTATTGAGAAAAAGTGCATGGAAGCTTTTGTGACCACATCCTGACATGTTTCAAGCTGAAGAGCTGCTTGCCCAAGCATTGCTCCCCATGTTTCCTGCCCAGGGACTTTTATCCACATGGTCAAGGGGGTGTCAGGCTGGCAGAGCAAAAGCATTGTTATTTGACTTTCAGCTGTGAAATTTTGCAGTAATAGTATGAGTTGTTCCCCTTAACAATTGTCTGGCTTGCAAACTCCCGGGAAGGTGAGAATGATTTAGAGTTTATGGGGAGGAGTGTAGGTTAATCATAAGAACGGGGCTGCTGTGGAGGCCAAGGGGCATTGACAGATTGTGTTCTCTTCTCCTGTTCTGATTTTCCTTATTTTCAGCCTGACATCTTTTTTTTTTTTATTATTAAATAGATTTGCTTTGAGTTTTTGCACATCTACAAAATCCATTTGAAAACCTGATGGGCAGAGAAAGGAAACGATTTTATGGTTGGGAACGATTGCACATAGATTTTTTTTTTTAAGGCAGGTGTTTCTAATTGTGCATTCAGAAAGAGCCATGGTCTTCGTATTAATGAGCTTTCCCAGTTTATGAAGAGTTAGATGAAGTCAAAACATTGGACCCAGAGGTGGAAAACCTGTTTCTGTGATATTGTCAGCCGCTTAGAGAGATCTTGCCGAGGAATTCTCTTCTGTAAATGCCAGCTTGTAATCAGCACTGGGGCTCCATGCAGTGGAGTGAGAGCAGAGACCAGTCCCAGTGAAAATCCCCCCATGGCATGGTGCGGGTGCCGTTTTCATAGTGTGCTGATTTCACACGCACACACACAATTAAATAGAAAAATAAATTGAAAAGGGCCAATAATTACTGTATTATCATAGCTCTTGCATATGTATCTTCCACAAAGATTTGATAAGAAAAAAAAAAAAAAGACTTTGAAACCCTAGTCAGTATTTGAGGCCTTTCTCCTGGAGGTTTCCCTTGCTCACTGGCATGAGTTGACCATTGTCCTTGTCCCTTGTGCTATGGAGAGCCAGTCATGTCCCAGGTGGAATATATGGGTGACCAGCACTCCCAGCCGGAAACCCTAGGTCTGACCATCCAAGACCTTCTCTGGCTAGAACCTGTGCGGGCTCCCTCTGGCTGCTGTATCCAGTTCAACACTCCCTGAATTCCTGGTCCCCACAGACACCCTAACTACCCCACTTTCATCCTAGACCAATTTCCCCCTCTCTACTCCACCCCGAGTCCCAGCCTCATTCCCTTGTCTGCTCTTTTGGGTCCCGACTCTGTACTGAGGCCTTCCTGGCTTCTCAACCCATGGAGTTCAGCCTATAGCGTTAGCTCTTAATTGTCTCATGGGCTCATTTGTTCATTTTTGTGTTTGTTGGTTCACCAAATGCTTATTAAGCCCCTCATGCATCAGACACTGTGCTGGGTGCTGAGGAGACACACACACTATCATGGCCATGCTTCAGGGCTTGGCTGGAACCCTGAGCTCTGCAGGGGTGCCTGTGAGGTAAACTTGCAGAAGAAGAGTAGGGCAAGGTTGGGCAGGGCCAGGGTCCCCGCTTGACCTTGGGCTTGTGCAACCTGGTCCATAAAAGAGACCAGAGAAGAGGTACAGCCTCTTGAAATTATCCACTTGGAGGTGATGTAGGCTTAGACGAAAGCCCCAGTGGAAGGACAGGAGCAAAAAACAGACCGAGTACTCCTTCTTAGTGTATTTGTTTAGGACAAAACCACCAGTGGCATCAGAAAGTGGATTTCCCCCAGAGTTAGTATTTCCATTTTTTTTTTAAGATTTTATTTATTCATTTGACAGACAGAGATCACAAGTAGGCAGAGAGGCAGGCAGAGAGAGAGAAGAGGAAGCAAACTCCCTGCGGAGGAGAGAGCCCGATGCGGGACTCGATCCCAGGACCCCGAGATCATGACCTGAGCCGAAGGCAGAGGCTTCACCCACTGAGCCACCCAGGCGCCCTAGTATTTCAGTTTTGTCTAGCTCTTTGTTCTTTTATGTAATTAATTCATTCTGACCGTTAAAGCCACAAGGCACATGCCTGGGCTGGAGACCCAGACAGCAACAGGACCAGTATTGCCATCAGTGAGTTTTCAGTCCAGCTGCAGAGGAATCACTGCAGGGTGGGCCAAGGTCGGAACCGCGTGGAGCTGCGCAGCTGCTGGGGGCTTTCCGTGAAGAGCCGGCACGCCGACGCAAGCTAATGTCGGTGAGACGGTGAGACACAGAAGAGGCCCCTGGGGGCCAGGGCTGGAGTCAGGAGCGAGGTGACAACTTGCTCTTGAAGTTTCTATGAGAAGAACCGATGACGGATGTGTAGGCATCTGAAGGTTGATAAAGCCCATATGTTATACGTGTTACAAGATTCTAGAAGCGACTCCATGTGATCCTTTCTGATCCCAGCCCCTGCCATGGTCGGGGGGGACTATAGCAGCATTTCTATTCACTCGGTCCCACGTGCTGGCAAACCTTCAGCGACTTGATTGTCTCCCTCCCACAGACAGTAAGACCGAGGTTTTGTGCAGCTGAGGAACGAACAGGGGGCAAGAGAGCCAGGGAACCCTGTACTGGGATGAACAGCCAAGTCTCCAGGCTTCCCCACCCTGGAGCTCGTCCTGGGTAATGATGTTGCTGCTTTTGTCTCCTTGTGAGTCCAAAACAAATGAAGGCATTTAATTATTTTATGGTCTTTTTTGGCTCTGTAACAAACACAATGTGGAAATCTCTGTTGGCAGAGTTGGGCTCACAGGGAGCTAAAATTCATCAGTTCTCACCACTGGACGAAGAGTTCAGTGACACCCTGAAAACCACTGGACACCCTGAAAACATTAGGTGTAGCCATTGACCCTCAATGGGGAGGAGGTGGGAATATACCTAGAAAATGTGGCATTTAGTTGCTGTTCAAAATAATAATAATAATCTTATCACCAACTACCTTTTGAATTAGACATTCAAATAATTTTACTTTCTGCTTAAGGATCATTTTGCTTAAGAACAAAATAAAATGTGGATGCACGAACATTTTATGAAAGCATAATCATTACACAGCATCAGATTATGTGCCAATTATTTTCATTTCTAGGTTATTAAAAGTTTAGGGATGAAATAAAAAAAAGAGAATTTAAAATGAACTCCCAGCCCTTCAGTTTCCAAAATGAGATTTATAAGTCTGATGTTGGTAAATGTGTACTTTGCTGTGTTTATTAGATCATCCTGATTTCTGGGGATATCACTTAGAAGCATTTGTCGAAACTACGAGCCTTAACACCTTTGTGGATTGAGGAGTCCCTCATCCTTCTTCATTTTCCCCGCTTTCTTGTCCGTGCACCGAGTTTTCATCAGACCCAGTGGGACAGGAGCCCAGAGCCCATTTCTGTAGTTCTCGGGGCGTTTTCCGTGCCCCTTGGAGGGCCCGCGCTCTCCTCTGCACCAGTGATGTCATCTGTCAAAATTCTAACCGGCTTCTCGCTTTGTCTTCGAACGCTGAGCCCTGGTGCATTGTTGTGTTCACAGCAACACCAGTTCCAGAGAACAATTAAGGATGCCAGCTTCCTCCTCTCAGTTCTGAACTATTTTCTCTTGCTGAGAATCTTTGAGGAAGGGCTAGGAAAGTGCACTCACGGACCTTTTCTCGGTGAGCCGCAGAACCAGAATGGGCCTTTTGATAAATGCGTTCTGGTAGTTGTCTTTAAGGAGCTAATTTTTCAAGCGGAGGGGGAGAGAAAGAGAGACAGGAAGCAAGGGAGGTTTCTAATTTTTCAGGTACCTAATGACTTAACGGAGGAAAACAGATAATTTCATAAGCGTATTTTGGCACATATGAAACCATGTCTGCTTGGTTCTGGGATAAAGTCAATGTCCCTTGGTTAGTAGCAGAGGTATTTTCGTTTGGAGAATTGGATTATTTTTGAATTCTACTTATTATACTAAATTGAATACCATATTATCAAATCCATTTCAACTTTTATGGACATCCCTGCCTCCTCCAGGGGCTTCTCCAGGCATTTAGTTTATTGGGGAAAGAGTCATTTATTCCCTGCAACGATGCCCACGGTGCTGGCACATTACAGCAAAGAAAATAAGCCACAAAATTCAAGTTCTTATTGCAGAATAGTCTCAACTTACATGATTTTCTTAAAATAATGGAAAACGTTAGAATATGACATCCCAGGGAAGGGGAGAGGATTCTTGCATATCTAATCAAAATGTTATCACCCCAGAAACATATTTGTAATATGACCTTTGTCAAGCTGCTTCACAGTGAAGAAATCCTTTCAAAAAGGCAAAGTTTCCGATGAAGCATCATAGGCTGGAAGAAATTCTCGGAAAAGAAATTGCATTTTCAACAAGAGAGCCTCCCTGGCCGTGGCTGTGCTCGGGAGATCGCCAGGGCCCTCTTGCCGTTGTCTTAAACTGTCCAAGTTTGGCTCCTTTTGGATTTTTGAACAATTCAAAGAAGATATTTTCATAAACAGTTTCATAAATGACAGCCCATCTAATTCCTTGGCTTTTGAACACGGAGCCGAGTACAGCGTGGGGAGCCGACTGAGAATTTCTCCGGAAGCCATAAAGCAATCTAGGAGGTAAGTTGCCAAGCTGTTGACACAGAGAGTGGGGATGGGAATTCTCTATAGCGCGGGAGACCCTCCTTCTGCATCTGCTTGGCCTGACGCTCCTGATTGGCGCAGTATATCTTGATGTTAGTTTCCCATTTCAGAAATGTCCTGACATTATCTATTTGGAAGTTTGAAAAATAGTATAAAACTCCCAGTGCATCTGAGCACACATTTCAACAGAGTAATCACAATACCTATCTCCACTGATGCAAGATGCAGGCTCCGGAGCCCAATCCCAACAGCTTCATTTCTAAGTCGATGGGAAACTGAAAATCTTGCTGTGGGTAAGAAGATTAGGAGAGGCCTGCTCCTTCCTACCATCAGCCCCCATTCCCGTCATCAACCACCTCCCGGGGCTCAGCAAGCACAGGGTGTTGCCTGTAGAACATGTGGGAAGCAAGGAACAATTAGGAATGATGAGTTGGAAAAAGTTTTGATGGCAGAACTGAAAGGAAAGGAGACAGTGGGGTAGGAATTCGACGGGAGACATGTGGGACCATACACAGGTCGCTCAGAGTGGATGGAAAACCACAATGAAATGGCTGCCACTGGTGCACTTTTTTGCTTGTTTGTTTGTTTGTTTTTAAGATGTTATTTATTCAAGAGAGCAAGAGAACGAGCACAAGCAGGAGGAGGAGCAGAGGGAGAGGCAGTAGCAGACTCCCCAGGGAGCAGAAAGCTGGATGCGGGGCTCGATCCCAGGACCCCAGGCTCATGACCTGAGCTCAAGGCAAATGCTTAACCAACAGAGCCACCCAGGTGCCCCCATTTCTGCATTTCTTATAAGATTCATGTCAGGTCACAAACATAAAGGCACATTGAATCAAAAGTGGGCTTCTGCATCACGAGCGTCTGGAGATTCTATTAACCTAGGCTCTGTTAGTACTCCAGAATTAGCCTACGGACCACCTAGCACGGGGTGGCCCGCAAACTCGTAAGACGAATGATTCCTCCATCCCCTTTAATTTCATATGTAGACTTCATCCCATTTATTCTTATCACACAAGCAGGGGTACATACCAAAGCAAGTGCTCAGTTACCATTTCTAGCTTGTTAATAACCGAGGTACAGTTTCCCAATCATCAACGTTCTCATGTGTTACAAATGAAAATCAGATTTGCAAAGGGGAGACACATGCAGGCATCTCCCCTGTTTCCTCCTCAGACCAAGAAAGACAAGTTCAATCAGCAGTCAACTCTGCAGTCTTCAGAGTTGGTTTAAACTAAGTCAGCAACTCTGATTCTTTTATTTGAAGAACAAATAGCAGGATAAAATTCCTAAGCCCTGGAAATACACCATCGTAACTTGCCACCAAAAGATTTTAAATTCCTCAATTCAAAAATGCTAACACAGTCTATTCTGTTTCTCCCTCGCTCACTCGCTAGCTCCCTCCCTCCCTCCCACCTCTCTCTCTTCTCTGTCCTTCTCTCCTGTGCCTGCCCCAATCCTATGTGCTGAGGAAGTGGAAATGTTCTCAGGAATATTGGCCCTTGGGGATCAAGAAGTCCAGGCAGGCGAGTGCTGTTCTGCCACTTCATAGCTGGACAGGTAACTTGTTCTTTCAACCCTCACTTTTCTTGCCTATAAAATGTGTGTCCTGACCCCCTCCTCACACACTTGCAAGGTTTTAAAAGGATAACGCATATAAAAACAAGCAGCGCAGTATTCAAGGGACACTTACAGTGCTCAAGATTCTCAGTAACAAATGACAGTAACCCCTCCGTCTTGTTCACTCAAACAAAAGGTTTCATTTTCACACAAGTATAAGAAGTTCCAGGGTGGCTTCAGATCTGGCTGGATCCAGAGGCTCAACAGTGGAGTCTGGGTGGTTCTCTCCACTCTATGGGATTCCCTCCCAGCAAAGATGGCAATGATGCAGAGCGCAGAGCCTCTGTGGGGTGACCCGGCAGGAAGTAACTGAACATGTGTGTAGGCAAGAGCCTGACTGGCCCAGCACAGTGACCTCCGGAAAATTCCCCATACACAAAGGATGGAGTAGAGCTTGCAGGCCAGAGTCACGAATGTCCTCCGTGAGTCTCAGGAAGAGCAGTTTCACTTTCCCCTGCCTTCTACGAGTCAGAGACACAGTAAACCTGGTGTAAACATTCTAACTCTCATTGCTGTGTGACCTTCCCAAGTTACTCAACCACTCTGTTTCCTCATTTGTAAAACTGTGATAATGATCTTCCCTACCTCATATATTGTTGTGAAAATTCCAAAAGCCAATGAGCATCACACATTAAACCTAGGGCCTGCCACAAGCAATGGATAATTTTTGGCTATTTTTATTACTAATTTCTAGAAGCCTTATCTTTCCCGTGCCTCAATAACTTAATGAACTTCCAATAAATATGTTAGTTAAGATTAATCCCTAAGACGAAGAAGTGAGGTGCAGATCTGACAATGCTTTGCTTGGCCTTGGAGGGGCCGGTGTCCTGAGCTGCCACTGAGCTGTGTCCTCGGGCCAGCCCCATGAAACAGGTCCTGTGTCCATAGACTTTGCAGAAGTCGCCACTGCCCAGAGCCACATCCACCTGGACACTTACTTAATGGCAGTCCCACTGTCTCTACTGCTGTGGGGAAGACGGGGCAGCAGCATAGTCCTGCCCTCCTGCCAGCCCCACCAGCCTCTCCACACGTGGGTGATGAGTCGCTGTGAGGCCGAAGACACAGCACGTGAGTACACGGCGCAGAGCCTGAGCCCGGCACACAGCAGGTGCTCCATCCCCGTGAGTAGGTGTGGTCCAATGCAGTGACCCCATACCTTACTGTCACCTTGCCCTTACCGTCCCCATTCTTTCCCTTGTCATGCCTGTGCGCCTGGCCACTTGGGTGATGTGACTGGCTAGATGGCCCTTCATTCCGTGGGCCACTGTTACTGGTCCAGAGTCCAGCACAGTCACCTGTATGGGCCAATCAGAGCCCTTCCCTGGGATTTTTTGCCAGGGGAAGCTAGAGATAGAATTTGTTTCAACTCTGGGGACACACTGCTGAAAGGATGTAATGCTGAGGTCATGGGGAGAAACATGGGTCATGCCTGGATCCAAAGAAGAGAGGAGAGCTGGCCCCAGTCTCTGATGTCCTGGAGTTTCCTTCCTTTCCTACCCTGACCCGGACCAGCCCACTCCCTAAAACAGGCCGGACTTTGGGCTGGCTTCCTTCATGGGCAGCAGGAAGAGCCCATCCCCCAGGGCTGCTCCCTGGGGAATGGCCACACTCAGGTGCCCGGGACTCTTCTCCCTCCCCACCAGGAATGAGAGCCTGTGATGCTCCTCTCCAGAGGCCTCTGGGCCAAGGCGGGCTGCTGACGTGACAGTGCAGGGCCACTCCCCAGACCTCACTCTGTGGCTCCTGACTCTCCAGACGGAAGTGGGTGATCTCTGTGAACAGACAGTCAGGCGGCTGAACGGCTGGCCAGATAGCCGCCACACCACCCTCACCGCCAATTTCGCCTGCTCCTGGGACGACCTTTCTCCTCACTTTGCCTCATCTTCTTTTAAACCAATGGTTCAGTGCATGGGGGCTGGAGTAAAGAAGGGCCCCTCAGGGAGAGCACAACCACTTTTTCTTTTTCAGGTTACTATTTTTGGAGGCTGAGACAGGACGTCTGGCACGTGGCTGGTTTTCCTGCCTTGATTTTCATGTGTAGATTCCCGGGTAGAGGCAAACGAGGACCCATCCCAATCTCAGCATCCCAATCCCCACGTCTCTTGATTTAATTTCCAAGTCACAAAAATGCAAGCACTTCTGGCTCATCCCAGAAGGGCAGAGGAGGGGGGAGACCCCTTCCTCCTGGCGGCCCAGGTGCACACTCCCCAGCACTTCACACCACTTAAAGGATTCTGCCCAAACTGCCAACAATCTGTTACAAACAAAACCCTGCCCGAAAATGGATCAAAAACACTTTGTAATAAGTGTAGGAGCGGCTTTCAGAAGGGCCAACGTCTGACAAAATTCCGGGTCCTGAATGATCAGCACTCAAAGAGCCCAGCACAGATGGGGAAGGCCTCTCCCAAAGCTTCTGCATTTGAAGAAGGAGCTCTCCATGCCGATCTATAGACACGCACACACACACACACACACACGAGTTGTCTTTGATTCACTGGTTTGTATGTATTACATACATTCCCCAGATGGTTTATCTGGTCACCGTATTTCAGAAGGAAGAGCTGTATAAGCTTTGGGATCATCTTTGCCCAACAAGTCCTGAATAATGGATCCAAATGCCACAGATGCCAGTGGTCCTATCCCTGCATGACTGTTTGCCCTAAAAGAAAGCAGGTGCTGTTCACTTTCTCTTTCAGGACTTTCCTTACTTCACCCCTTCAACACCAGCAGACCTGCCGACCGCTCGGTGTGCGGCCAGCTATAGCACAAAGCTAGGCATACAGTGGCTCTCGGCAAGGGCTTGCTGAAAGGGTCCTGAATTTGCACCCTACAACCCCTAGGACATCTTCCAGGCAGGATGCTCACCACTCCCAATCGCAAACCCCATTTCCTTTTCTGTCTATACCACTCAACTGTGGGGACATTTGGCTCTCATGCCCCCCACCTCCACTCCTCCAGAATGCACCCCCCGCACCACAACGTCAATCACTGATTGGCTGAACTACCCAGATCCTATGTGCCAGCCCTTGGCTCCAACCCTTACAGGAATACTAGGGGTGGGAAAATCAATTGTGTTAATGGGCAAAACTCTCCACTGGAGATGCTGTCCTAAAAGAAAACCACATGTAAAACACTTAAAGAGGGGAGCTCTGTAACATGTTTCTTTTGTTATACGACCCTCGCACGTCTGTCCGGAGTTTGGGGCTTTCAAACCACACAAGGTTTTATGTGATCATTATAAAATCCCTTCTTTTCCCAAAGGCAGGGTAGTAAGGATTAAGTTTGACTACTGAAGACAGCTTTGTTGTAAATGGTCTCTAATGTCACTAAAGTAGCTTGGAAAGAAAGGCTTATTAAACAAATTTCTTGGGTTACAAATCATTGGAAGCAATCACATGTCATGTTCATTTGTTTAACCTGAAAGGTATCCATTTGGATGTTTAAAGAAACGATGCAAATTAACATTGTTCTCAGCGCCCGCAAGAAAGCTGGCTGGTCTTAAAGGACATTCAGGGAGGCCCCTTGAAGAAATCAGACTGACATTGAGCATACACTCCTGTGTTGTTACACCTCTTTTGCAAAAAAGTCATTCATGTATATCTGCAGAAGAATGGGATATGATTTATGAATCCACAGATGGGAAACCCCAAAGGAACCTTGTCCACCTAGTCCAATGCTGTCATCCTACAAACAGAGAAATCCGGTATTTATACAGTGAGAGGCTGGCAGGACAGCATCCCAAATCTCCTGACGGTGTGTTCCTTACACACCAGGCCATCTCCCAGATTTGGGGCTATCCTTGTGTTGCTTTAACAATAGAAAGTGCTCATAGGTAAGGATGCTCATATAATGGGACAAAGGAATGAGGCATATAGGAGCTTCTGAGAAATGCTTTGAGTTTTTGAAAATTATCATCAAGAGGAGAAGAGTTTGCTATCAAGTGCAGGGAGTGAGGATTTTAGTGTTCACTGGAGAGTCTGAGTTCAGACTTTGGGAGGGCCAGGCCTTGACAGGAGTGGTGGCCTTCTCCCAGTCCCCTTGGCTCTAAGGGCCCTATTGCGCTCCTGACCCTGAACCTTGTGAAGGCAGGTGTGGCATCCCCAACCTCCCCAGCAAGGTCAACTGGGTCCTGCCCACAGGCCCAGGTACTTGCATCACCCGTGGGTGCTGTACTCTGTCTCTCTTGCCTATCTCTCCCCAAGGCCACACAATCTCCTTAAAGGGCCTTAGGATCACCATGATGAACTTTCTTTCCCTGGATGGGAATCAAAGATGTTAACCCCAGCTAGATTCTTTTTACTAATAACTTGGGAAATCATATTCAAATACTATTCAGATAAAAAGCAAAGTAGGATTTATTTATTTTTTATAAAATTTATCACAGTACACTTGCTAAGATACCAGAAGGCATCCTAATTCAATTTGTGCAACACAATCCTTTTCAGTTCTGTTGGGATCCCAGTTCTGAGTCTATAGATTATAACAGACCATAAGAAGACACGCTTCTTGTCACTGATGTTCGTTACTCCTACTTGCATGCCCTGCACAGAGCAGATTTTTTTAAAAAATCCTTTACAGATGAGAACATTGAAAATTAGAGAATTCGAAGAAGTTTCCTGAAGTTTCATAGAGAGCCAATAGAAGGGCCAGAACAAATGGCAAAGATGTTGATTTCTCTTGCCTTCTTAGCTGAAGTGCTTGTGGCTGCCTGGAGCCACCTTGAGAAGGATTCTGAGGTGTGCCCAGTCTCACTGGAGAAAAAGTACCTTGATTTGATCACCAGTGTGTACCCGGGCCTACTTTCCACAAGCAGCCATTCTGAACATGTCCCAGCCAAGCCGTGGTCCTGGGTGGGGGGCTTAAGAAGATCCATGACACACCTAGAGAGTCCCTGGGGCTTATCACAAAGCAACCCTGTGTTGGTTCTTTGAACAGATTTTTATTAACAATGTTAATATGTTGAGACTTGCAAGTTACAAATATCCCAATAGAGGAGTTGTACACACTGGTTAAGATTTCTTTCCCATTAAGAAAAGACAACCCAGGAACCCCATAGATGGTTTAAAGCATGCAGTCCTAAGATGGGACCAATGGGTGTGTGACCTCCCTTAAGCTTTGGGAGATACTCCCAGAGGTCCTTGTGCCCATCAAGCTAGATACAATGTGTCTATAGTGTTTCCTGGGGCTGCCATAAAAGGTCCACAAAACGAGTGTCCAGAAAGGACACACATACGTCTCATAGCTCTGGAGCCCAGGAGTCTGGTGTGGAGAGGGCCTTGCTCCCACCGAAGGTTCTAGGGATGGATGCTGCGCATGCCTTTCTTACCCCAGGCACTCCTTGGCTGGGATGCATCACTTGGCACGCTTTATCTCAGAGTTCTCCGTGCGAATGCCTTCACCTGGCCTTCTGCTCACAAGGACAGCAGTCATACTTGGATTAGGGGCCAGCCTAATCAGTCATTGTTACTTGTTACCTCTGTAAAGATCCTGTCTCCAAATAAAGTCACTGAGTATGGGGGTTAGGACTCCAACACATCTTTCTGCGGGAGCACAATTCAACCATAATAATGTCCACACAGCACCAAGCAGTGCCGGGCACCCGTGTGCTCACTGAACAACAGCATCTGAGACTGGCCTGGCTGCCAGGGCCCAGGAATCTGGGTGTGTCTAGGTCCTGGTGATCCCCAGGACCTGAAGGGCCCTGCACGGCCACCTCTGACCACAGGCACTGGAGGCTAACCCCAGGCCCCTCTGCTGGAGCATCCACCTGGACGGAGCCTGGAGTCCTGAGGGTCCCTGCCCTCTGGGAGGCCCAGGCAGGCAGTCCGCGCTCTGGACTGCTGCCCCGCAGGGCAGAACCAGCAACAGATTAGTGGGCGCACCCAGGGCTGCACCTCCCCCAGGCTCCCCCAGCCGCGTACCGCGCGCACCAAGGGGCGCAGGGCTGACAAGCGCGAAAACTGAGGCACAGAGCGCGGGAGCTGAAGGCAGAAGCGCGCGGCTCAGGCCGCCAGGTAGGTGAGGCCCCGCGGCCAGCCCCAAGACCGCGACCCGGCGGCGCCAGGCGGCCAGCGAGGCTGCGCGGATCAGGGTCAGCCCGGGCGCCGCCGCACTGGGCATGCTCCGACCCGAGGGGAAGGCTCGCGGGTCCGGCCCCACCCCGCCCTTTAGGCCCCGCCTCCGCCCCGGCCCCGCTTCCCGCACTTCCTGGCCCCGCCCCCTCTGCGGCCCGCCCCCGCGCGCTTCAGCTCCCCACGCTCCTGCCCCGCTTCCGTCAGTCCAGGCCCCGCCCACTCTGGCCCCGCCCCCGAGCGTCCCGGCCCCGCCCCCGCGCCCCGGACGTGCCCTGGCGCGCGCGGGCTCGTGTGGCGCTTGGATTTTCTGCGCTCGCAGCTCCTCGGGGTCCGCGGTGAGTGTCTGGGTTGCTGCCCTCCCGCAAGAGTCGGGGCCTTTCCTAGGATGAGCCGTCGTCTGAAGCCTGTGGTTCTGTGGGCACCTCGCCATAGGTGTGGGGCCTGCCCTCATCCTGCCCCTGCGCCCAGGCCCTCGTGCGCCCAGGCTTGGCCCGCCTACCCCAGGCCTCGGGCTCCTGGACCACGTTGCGCTGCGGAGACCGCGGCCCACTGGGGGCTGCTGGCCGCCCCACTGCACCTCTAGTTGGCCAACACCTTCGACACTGGCCCTGCGCAAGGCCCTGCCCTGCCCTGCTGACCCTCGCCTGGGGCCACCCGCCACCTTCTGTTGGCTGGAAGCTTCCCGAGGGCCTGCGCCGGCCCTTCCTTGCAGCAGGTTAGCCTTTAACCTGCTTCTTGTGCAGAATTCCACACGTCCTCCCCCGTGCTTAAGACAGCGCTGGAGGAGGACCCCATTCTGGGGCCTCGTTATCATGGCTGGTGTTTGTATTCGTTTCGCCCTAATTGCCTCTGTAAGCACTTAGGGTGAACAAGTGGAGTTTGAGAGGCATTTACTACGCTGGGCGCCATAATTCCCACGTCTGGATCCTACGGTGGGGCAGTGTTCAAAACTGCACATCCATCCCTCCCGGCCTGGCCTCTGCATTTTCAAGATCCCGGAATGGTCTTGGCTCCCAAGGCCTCTGCTCCGTACTTGGCTTTCTGTCCTGGAGGCACATTTTGTAGATGCGAGCACAGCGGTGGTTCGGTGGGCGGTCATCATGCAGAAGGAGGCTGCTTTGTCCAGGAAGGGTCGCCTCTGTTGTGGCTGAACATGACACTGTTGCATATAAGGAACGGAGAATCGGACTATTTAAATAGCAGTCTGGAGAGTGTCCAAGGCCCGCCGTCCTCTCCATCTCCGAAAGACAGATGATGAGGAGATAGCTTTGTTGTTTCCAAGTCCTTCCATGGGTAAAACACAGAGGTGCAGAAGACATAGAACCAAAAGCATGCAGGAGGCAACACAGCTTTAAGGAAACAATGTCAGAGCTCTCCTCCCCATTCCTGGCCCCCCCCCCCCCCCCCCGCCCCCTCCCCGCAGCAGGGAGTTCAGACTATGTTAACCCCGACACGTTGTCCCAAAGGCAGTCACGCCGTGTCCACACTTGGGGAGGTCCAAAGTCTGCTGGTAGCAAAGGAGAGTTGGCCTTGTTCTGGCAAGTGTCGCATTTCCTCCTGGGTTCTTGTCTTGAGCTGGGATTTGAGTAGTAGAGTCTGATACGGTATTCGGGTGGGGTGAACTGGGCCTCAAGTACAGAGCTGTAGAGTACGGCAGCTTTTCCACATGAATGCACATTTCATTAAAGCAAACCTGTACTGTAACAGCTAGATTCTAGAGTTACTAGACTCTGCTCTAAAAAGCCTCCACTGCTGGCGAGGGAAGTTTAAAGAAAGAAGGCGTGTGGACATGCTGGACCATCTCACCCTTGTTCAGCAGAGATTCTCAGACCTATCTTTTCCTCTGGTTTGGAGTCTCACTTGGACCCTTCACTTGGGCCTTCTGTCCCCACAATTTCCTTTGCCAGGGTATGGGTGCGGGCCTAGTCTGTCTGTGCAGGAAAGGAGGGTGGTGGGGCCCGAGGGAGGAGGGGGCCTCCCTGGTGTTCCTGCAGTTTTCTCTGCTCCTCTGCTCCTCCCGTCGCAGGAACCCAACAGTGCGCTTCTCAGTAAACTTACTCAACTGCCTTTAGTTTTCTTGATTTGCAGAGGACACTTGGAAGCCAGGGATTCAAACCACCCATGCTGTTCTATTCCAACTCCCAGTTTTAGGCCTCAAGGCTCTTTTCAGTTTATAGTACAGTCTCCTTAATAGAAAAAAACATGGAAGCAAAACAGTATTTTCTGAATACTCTTTTCCTGTAGTCACGTATTAATGTTACTGTCAGGTTTGTTTTTATACTCCACTCTGACCTTACCTGACTACTTAACTATCAAATTCCTCTTGTAGATCAACTTGCCCTGAGGGTTTTGACTTCCTGTCGTGTCTCTGGTCACTGCAGACATGTCAGTTGGGGTCCTAGTCTCTGAAAGGCCCTGAGCTCATTTGGCTACTGTCCTAGTCCTCCCCGATGGGTTTCTTGTTCCTGGAGTAGGTAGCTTCTGATGCAGATGCTTTCTGAAAGAGCTTGGGTCTTTCTCAGAATGTCAACCCACACCTGAAACTGTAAAAATCGGTAACATGTAAATTATGACATTACCACTGGGTGCAAGTGGATTCCCTGCCAACCTTCTCATATACAAGCCAGCAAACCCAGCAGCAGCCCATTCTCGGTTTAGTGAAAGTACGCGTGGTTGTCTGCATGGGAGCAGGGACTTGAGCTGTGCAGGAGAGCTGGTTTTCCCGTGGGTCCCAGGATGCATTTTCCCCTTCTGTTAGCTTTGGAGGCCTGTCTTGGGCAAAGGCAGATGGAAGTTTGAGACCCAGCGTTGTAGACAAAATACCGCCAGGTGTGTGTTCTGTGACATTTGGGTAACTAGTGCATATTTGCTGGTCAGTGCAAGAGTCATTTCCTTTTGATGTAAAAAATTCATAATAAAGAGCTTAGACGGGGGCAGGGGGCAGGGGGCAAGGTTTTGGGAAAACCATAGAGTGAATATACGGAATGTAGTGAATGACTTATTCCTGTGTATAGCTATTAAAATGAATTGTCCAAGAAGAAGAATAAATCATTTTGTGACCTTTTGTAACCTTTGAGGGAATCCGAGTGGTTTTGGCAGATGGGGCTTACATGTAAATCGGTCGCAGCGTCTTGCCAAGGTGCTCAGACTCTCCCTGGCAGTGAAGCCCGTGTGGGGCAGCCACGCGGCTGATGTCTGCCTTAGTGAGCTAAGTAAGTACGTAGGCGGCCCCAGGGGCCACTGGCACAGCAGTGACACCGTTGGCTACCTGTTAAATGCCGAAACTCGTCCTCGATACAAGTTGTTTTCAATTAGACTGGGGACTTAGAGGAGTTGGGGGGGCGGGTTCTCCAGGGAGGCAGGCCTCCTGTCCCTGTCCCCCGCTCCTGGAGTAAACTTAGGCTTGTGATGCAGGGGTGGTAAAACCAGTTAAAAGTTCCGCAGAAACATTTCTTTACAGTCACTAAACTTGTTGTCCGTGTATGTGCAGCACCATGAGAGGGATTGAGAGAGAGTTATAAATGCCTCGTATGTTCACTCTGCTGCTTCGAAGATTGTCTTGTTAGAATAATTTCCTACCGGCAGCACTTGTGAAGTCAGCAGGGTATCCGGGCCGAGCTCTGTTGCCCATTCCCAGAAGTCTGGGGGTGACTCGGAACGTGCAGTCCGCCAATGGCACCACTCGTAAAAGCAGGCACTTGTTAAATCTATTTGTTTTTATTATAGACATCGATCTGCCAGTTGCAATAATGCATTTATGGACATTTTTCTGCAAGCACAGCGCTGGTGGCAGTTTTTACTGACAAATTGAGTCATATGGATAGTAGTTTAGAAAACTCTACCTTATTGACAGATCGGGCAATTCCAGTCCTGCGTGTTGAGAGCTACCGGGATGGGTGAGGAGAGAGAATTGAATCCTGGGACAGAATACGGGATGGGACATTTAAAGGTGGAAATTTAATAAGTAACTGGGGGTTAATTCCTGTTTGTTTTTAAATTGCTAGCTGCTACAGTTTACTTCCCAGTCAAAAGGGCTGAAAGTTGGGAGCAAAGATGTTACCTTCAGATTTTGACCCACTTCTTTGGGGTCATTGGTAAGAGCCACCCCTGGAGCATGGGATCCGTTGCTCTCCTTGGAGTGGGATATCCACGAGCAATAGCAGATTAACCTTCTCCGACAGTGGTCTGAGCCCTGCGGCTATCAGAATTACTGACGGTGCTGCCTAAAACGGGCAGGTTATAGGGCTCCTTGTCAGACCTGTGGGGTCAGAACGGGGGACCTGAGTTTTTGCAAGCTTCCCAGGGTATTCTAGGGACCCTAGTGTTTGAGCACCTCTTGAGAAATCTTTGGGATGGCTGAGGACTATAATGCTCCAGCTCAGACGAGCGCCAGAGCTCCCTTTCCAGAAGGATCCATCGCGCCAGCATCGTTCTCAGTCGCCTGCGCTTATGGATCTGTGTACGGCTTTGTAACTCCTTAGGGACATGCGAATCTCTTCAGATTGCAAACCCAACATGTTATCACAGCGTTACAGGTTTCGGTCTTGTGGTTGTGACAGAAGATGCAGATGTTACCAAAACTTTGGCATTACTTTTACAAACAAACGTTAAGCATGGACAGCCGTATTATGTTTCACTCCCACCTTCCCTTTTGACTGGCTGTTGTTGCTTTGCTCCCCGTGTGGGTAGAAGCATTTGCATGGTTTCAGGTGAGGGTTCATTTCAAACACACAACTGAGTGTGTTTCTGTGGAACTGAGTTGGGTTTTTATTTTGACGGTGCCCAAGGGGTGTCAGGGAGAATAATGGGAGGGATTTGGGTGGTTCCATTTGCTAGTTAGGTGACTTTATTTTTTGTTTGTTTGTTTGTTTTAGGGTTTTTTAGAGCAAGAAAGAGAGAGAGAGAATGCAGGGGAGAGAGGGAAAATCTCAAGCAGGCTCTGTGCCCAGTGTGGAGCCCAAAGCGGGGCTCGATCTCATCACCCTGAGATCATGACCTGAACCAAAAGCAAGAGTCAGATGTTTAACTGACTGAGCCACCCTGGTGCACCTAACAACCTGGTGCCCTGGTGCTTTAAGTTGGGTGACTTAAAGCAAAGGCTAAACCCCAGTCTGCCTCCCCATCAGGCTGATGGCAGTGATCACGCCTGTTCTGTCTACCTGGGTGAGTATAAGCGCATGAATCAAAAACCATGAAGCACTGCCTGGGTAGAAATCTTAATCTGAACCACTGTCCCATGTCCCATGTGGGAATGAGATTGTACTTGGAAGAGGGGGAGGAAGGAGCCGAACAGAAGTCCTGGTTTCCCTCCAGCCCAGCCAGCATCCTTGTTTTCTAGATGCACAGATGACCCCGGCTCCCCCGTGGGGCAGCACGCACAGGGGTAAGCATGCAGCCTCTGGTAACAAGACGGCCTCTTCGGACATGGTTATATGACCTTGAGTAAACTTACCCTATTTTTCTGAGCCGTGGTTTCCCCCCAGACAGGGAAAATCATGCTGCCACCCATAGGGCTGCTATTGGCTATTAGGAAGGAGTCATGCCTACAGACCACACCGGGCTCTGGTGAGCCCTGAATGGCAGTGACCGTTGACGTCTGTTCGCTCGGAGCCCCCAGCTGGTTTTCGGAGGAGGCGGGGCTGGTGCTGGAGTCTTGGCGGCAGGCTTCCATCTACATGTCTGTGATTCCAGGGGCTTATGGTCTTCTGTCTGGTCTGGAGCGGGATGTGGCCCAGAGCTCATCAGCTAGGTTTCTCTGATCCTTGTCGTCTCTAGGA
>RCUC01158638.1:0-31718 GCA_003697995.1 Taxidea taxus jeffersonii
CACACACTATTATTAATAAGGAAAGTGCAAATAACCCAATAGGAAAAAATGGGCGACAGGAATGAATAGACATGTCTTAGAAAAGGAAATGTACAGCAACAAAAACTAATGAAAAACCATTTAACCTCAGTTGTGATAAGGGAAACATAGACCAAGGCTGTAGTGACATATTTATATCCATTCAGTTGTCAAAAAGTAAATTGGCTGATAATACCAATTGTAAGGATTTATTTATTTATTTATTATTTATTTGAAAGAGAGAGAGAAAGTGTGTGTGGGTGAGTGAGGAGGGTAGGGGAAGGGCAGAGGGAAAAGGAGCAAAAATCCAGAGCAGGGGATCAATGACCCAGAGATCACAACTTGATATGAAACCAAGAGTCAGTCACTTAACTGACTGAACCACCGAGGCATCCCCATCTCCACATTTTTATAATAACTTCAGATAACAGTTCATTATTTCTGAAATCTGAACACTCATATATAACCATCACTCATAGTCATACGCTCAGGATTCTTCCACATAGACAAATCTCTCATAGTACTACTGTTCATAAAAATAAAAGCTGAAAATAACCCATAGATCTATCAGTGGGAATGCTAATGAATGAACTCTGATAAATCAGTGTAAGAGAATAGTATATATTAGTTAAAATGAATCTATGAATGAATTCCCTCAAAGATGACAAATAACATGCAAAACTAACTAAAATTTAAAAATATACATTTTAAGAATATGTAGAGATACAAAAAAGACTATAAAGCAAGCAAGATTAATTATGATAATGGGATTAAGGATGTTTATTTTCATGTGTTGGGTGAGGCAGGTGCATGAGATGGGGAATGGACATTTTGACTGAATCTGGGGCATTAGTAGTGGCCCTAGATTTGTTTTTCCATATGGTTTTGATGTGTCTGTTACATTATATTACATGGATAACTAAATGAATAAAAGCTAGTGATTGGATTTAAAAATTGAGAAGCCACTGAATGTATTTAGAAGACAGAGCAGACATGATCACATTAGTGTTATGGGAGGATCACTATGGATTCAGTGTGGAGAATGGATTGGAGAAAAAGCAGTCGCTTTAAGGAGGATGGGTAGGATCCTGTGGTAGTGTCCCATGAATTCTGTGTAGGCAGGGATGCCTACTTGGGGCAGAGGAATTGTGGTGAGGTATGACGGAAGTGGGTAAAATGAAGAGGTATTTGAGATACGGGTGCTGGACACGTGGCTGGCTCTGGCAGGTGTGAGATACAGAAGTGTCAAGAAAGGGTCTTGAGTTTCTTGAGGGCATTATTTGGTTTTGTTTCCTGAGAGGGGGAAAAGTGTAGGAGTAGATGAGTTGAGGGTGGACGTTTTAGACATGTTGAATTTTAGACATCTACTAGGCAACTGAATGGAATTGTTCAGTAGGAATTTGGCTACATTATTAATCTCCACATATCAAACTTAAAAACCATTACTTCGATGGAAATTTTTTTTCTACAATGGATTGCATTTTTTTCTTCTTTACTGAAGAATGAAGCATGTGGAATGTAATTGAATCTTTGTTACTGAGTCAGTATTATCATTTTCACACATCAATTATTGAATGATGCTGTTTAAAAAATGACCATTTCAGGGACCTTATGGGAGCACATAGACCTGTTCCAATGTGAAATACAGTCATATAAATCCTTTTTCTTTTCCTCTTTTCTAAAGGACTGCTTTTTGGTAATATAAGTACTTGTTAGGGGAGCATGTTAACTTTTTCATGCCACCTAGAATTAAAATGCACTGAAGGATATTTCTAACTTCTAACTGGTATGGAATACTAACTAGTGGTACTCCAAAGCTGGAAGAATTAAATGTTTGAGAGAAGAGGTTTTTAAAAAGACCAGTGCTGCTGTAGTTCATCTAGATACACTTTGGACAAATTTGAGGTTGTGTGGTAGCCTTGCATGAGCACTCTGCCATAGTGGGTCCAACTCTTGGCTGAGACACTAAGGGGTATGAGGGCAAGTTACTTAATCTTTCTGTGCCTCAGTTGCCATCTGTAAAATGAAATGAATATGATTTATGACTTTAAAAATCCTGGTCTTCAATGAACGATTATATGTTTCTAGCTACTTTTTTTCAGTGAAACTATGACAAGTAAACTTTACTATCTAACTTTTGGTCAGTTCGTAAATACTGTGTGGTCTGAGATGAGAAGTAGTGATATAAAAGTGATATGATAGAAGGATTTTGCTTAGAAACCCCAGAGGTGGGGCACCTGGGTGGTTGGATTGGTTGAGTGTTGGACTCTTAATTTCAGCATAGGTCATGATCTCAGGGTCATAAGAACAAGTCCAGCGTCAGAGTCCACACTCAGTGGGGAGTCTGCTTGAGATTCTCTTGCTCTCTCCCTCTGCCCCTCCCCTGCATCTAAAATAAAGAAATCTTTAAAAGAAAAAAAAGAAATCCCAGAGGGGTTCCTGTCATCACAGAGAACAGAAAGGCTATCTATAAATTTATGATACTCAACATGGGAAGGAACCTACCTTTCTTTACCTGATCTGAGTCTTGAGCATATGGCACATACTTAGGGAATGAAATGAAATTTACTTTAAAAAAGGGGGGGATATCTAAGAAAAAATTGTTATGTAAACAATTGTATGTAAACAAAGCTTGTATGTAAACAAAGATAAGTACATGTAAGTACATGATCACAGTAATTATAGGCTGTTAACTGTTCTAAATTATTTCCAAATGTTAACTCATTAATTTTTTACCAAAAAATCTGTGAACTGAGACAGAGTGAGTGTATGGGAAAAACATGTCTGTGTTCTCCTTTACTCACACATACAATGCCACTAATACCAGATGTGTGGGCTTTTTCTCTACACCAAACAATTGTCTATATCAGCTGAGTATCCTGTAATTCCGATACTATCTACTTGGTATTAACATCAGATCTTGCAAGATTAGGGCTCAGTCACATTATATTTGAAAGGACTGCTCCCACTTCAGATACCAGTTGCAAGTCCCAGATTGTTACCTGTACTTCTGATCCACAAGCTATAAATTGGGGTTTTCATGACCCCCTCTTTAAGTTTGATGATTTTCTAGAATGTCTCACAGAAATCAGAGAAATGGCTATTTACATTTATCAGCTTATTATAAAAAATGTGATAAAGGACATGAACGAAGAGCAAGAAGAAGAGATACATAGAGTGAGGTTCAGAAGGGTCCCAAAGGAAGGAGCTTCGGTCCCCATTGGAATTGGGTGTGCCACCTCCTGTCAGGTTTACCAGCTGAGAAGCTCTCTGAACCCCATACTTTTGGGATTTTTATGGAGGCCACCTCACATAGAAATGATCCATCATTAATTTAATCTCCAGCCCCTCTCCCTTTCCCAGAGGATAGGAGTGAGGCCAAAAGTTCCAAGCTTGTAATCATGTATTTGTCTTTCTGGTGACCAGTCCCCAGCCAGGAGTCATTTAGGAGCCCACCAAGAGTTACTGCATTAGAACAAAAGAATATATATATATATAATTTAAATATATATAATTTAAATTTGAGTTAGTCAACATAAGGCATAGTCTTGGTTTCAGGAGTAGAATTTAGTGATCATCACTTACATATAACATGCACTGCTTATCCCAAGATGTGCTCTCCTTAATACCCATCACCTATTTAGCCCATCCCCCGACCCCCTCTCCACCAGCAACCCTCCGTTACAAAAGACACTTTTATGACACAGGAAATTGCAAGGGATTTAGGAGCTCTGTGTCAGAGACCAAATATTAGAACAAAAGATGCTCCTAGTGGTCTTATCGGTTAGGAAATTACAAGGGTTAGAGATGTTCTCTGCTAGAAGCTGGAGGCAGAGACCATACACACACACACACACACACACACACACACACACACATTTATGTATACATAAAATTTATTTTTTTCCATAGTGAGATTAAGGGGGACTACAATAATTTTCACAATCAGTAGAATAGGATTTGATCAGATGTTGGTTTTTAACACCTTTATTAAATATAGGCCTCTCTTATTAATAAATAACAGTTTGTACTAGAGTTCCAGTGCCATGCTTTCATTTGGATACCAGGATGGAATACATACTCTGAAAACTTGAAATGACTGTTTTGTCTTCACTCAGAGGCACTATGGACCTTGTCAGATCTCCCTGGCTAGTAGGATGTATAAATTCCAGTCAGATACTTCCTAGGGATCCTCTGATTTCAGATCATTTGTAGAGCAGTATCACCTTATCTGGCATTTTAAGGTTTTACAAAGTTACGGTTAACCACTTGTGTCCCTTAAGACTTTCTCACTGTGGCTCTCAATGGGGGAAATAAAGAAAATGAATGGAATTGCTGACCAATAACCCCAATTTGATATTTCCATGTTTCCCTTCATCCTGTCTGGGAGAACAGCTTTTTTTTTTTTTTTTTTCCCCCTTCATAAATCTAAGGACACAAGTAGCCTTGTTCTCTTGGAATCTTGACAGTGGGCTATTGCATCAGCCCTTTCTTTTCTTTCTTTCTAGATGATCTCCTTATAACATTAACACTGAGCCATACAATCATTTATTAAACAGTGAATGTTTGTTAATTTTGTTTGATTAGTCCTTGGTGCTCCAGTGCAGGTCTGAGTGAAAATTGATAACCAGCGAAGTATTAAAACTAACACCCAGTTTTCCTTATTTAAAAAAACAACAACTATGGTTTCATCTTTTGGGGACAGGGTAGTTGAGTTTGATTGATTAAAATGCATTGTCAGTATTGGAATTGCCCTTAATAAATTATGATTACTGTTGGAACTTTCAGGCAATAATATTTATAGTCATACGAAAAGTAGGGCATATAGACACAATCTGAATGGAGAACATATATTTCCCAGATAATTTTTGTTCAAATTTACAAATAGTGTTCAAAAATATATGGCCTTATAAAATTATGACCTTTGTTATATGCTTTGGCCTTCCATACTTTATCCACAAGACACTCTGATCCTTCTGCTAGTCTATATAGACATATTAATGTTAGGAATGAAAATGAATTGTTACAATCAATTATTAAGTTTGCTGTGTCAGGTGTTTTATATATATTGTTTTGATTAAATCTCAACATAGCATTGAGGATACGTATTATTATTATCCTCATTTTCATATGTGAAACTGAGACCTAAAATGGTTAATTAAATTACCCAGGTTTGCAAGACTGGTAAGAGGGAAGAAAGGACTCACAACCTGATTTGTCAAACTTCTGAACCCACACTTTGAATCATATTCTGTTCTCTTGAATTAGGTGCACCTAGACTTCTTTTAGGCAAAACAATCACAACATTTATATGCTAATTTATGAACTATTTACACAAATAGGAATATTTCTGAAGTAAATAGAAGGAGGTGGCCACTGACCTTGGGTAAAAAATATCTTATTTAATATACTTAAGAGGAAACTATTCTGGCAGGTTTGCCTTGCTTATTTCAGACTTTAGCAATATTGCATTTATTGGAATCTCTACAGTATATTGATTTATATTGCAGTTTTTTTCAGCAGTTCTCTTTGGGGCTAAGCCTCTGACGTCTTAGCAAGAATAGTTGAAAGTCGTGAGCAGCAGTGAAACATTATTTTTTTTTCAAAGCTTAATAGGACCAATTGGTACAATTCTTTCATCAATTTATTCAATAAAAGTACTGGGCTTGGCATTCTGAAATATACAGAATTTCAGCAAATAGAACATTTGCCTTCAAGAATCAGAGTCTAGGGTGCCTGGGGAGCTCAGTTGGTTAAGCCACTGCCTTCCTTCGGCTCAGGTCATGATCCCAGAGTTCTGGGATTGAGACCTGCATTCAGCTCCCTGCTCAGCAGGAAGTCTGCTTCTCCCTCTGACCTTCCCCCTCTCATGCTCACTCTCTATCATTCTCTTTCTCTCAAATAAATAGATAAAATCTTAAAAAAAAGGATCACAGCCTAGTGGAGATACGACATGTACATACATGATGTATACATAAATAACTGCATTACACAATAGGAAGTAGTGGCTTTTGTGAGAGGGATACCAAATGAACTAAGAGGAGAGGACTTGAAGAACTAAATTATGTGGACATGTGAAATGCAGGAGGAAATAAAATGCCAGAAGAAAGCTATTGCCTTTTTCAAAGTGAGGATATAAGAGAACAGTGAATTGGTTGATTGAAGTAGAATCAGACATAAAGGGGATTTCTAGATTATAGGTTGAAAGTTGGGATAGAGATAGATTTTAAAGGACTTTGAGTACTGGAGAAAAAAAAATCTAACTTTGTTCTCTAGGAAATGAGGAACCACTGAAGGTTTCTGGAAAAGGAAAGGTACGTTGATCATCAGTTGAGGTTTAGAAAGAGAATGTAATGCTGTTACATATGCAGTACAATAGCATGAACACATTTTTATCTTTACATAAAGTCTCAGACATTAACATTTTATTCATTAAAACTACCTGAATTTCAAGGTTAAAAAAATGGAATATTAAGTCATTTAAATTGTTCACTTTGCAAATTAGTTGGAACAAGAACATTTTCCATTTCCAAATTAAGATGTTTTAGAAACTTTCCTACTCAAAATCTTTACTAATTTAGTATTAAATAAGCTGAGACAGTTCTTTCAACAAACATTGGAATGCTTGATTTGCATCAGAGCTTGGGATAGGAAGTTAAGAAGCTATTCTTGCTTTCATGTTTAGAAAGGGAGAAAGGAATTCAGGATTGTATCAAGGAAATGTCAGCATATTAATGCTGTACTATCAGGAGGAGAGAGAATAACATAAAAAAATCAGTAAGACACCTGTCTTTTGAGGGCAAGATCTAATTTTCAATTCCATAAAGACTTGAGTTGATTGAGTAGAGGGTGGTGGGCAGAACTATTTACCAAATAGTCCACCCTAAAATGGGAATGGAGAGATTTTATCTTGAACCACTGGAAACCATTGTTGCTGAAGGGCTACACTGCAGCAGAGACAACTGGGTTTGTAAAATTTTTGTCAGTTTTGTCCTCTTCTATACTTAGCACCTAAAACATTGCTTGGCTTATAGTTGGGTGCTCAATGAATTGAATGAATGAAGAATATTGAGTGAATAAAGAATGAATGCATGACCTGTTTGATACTTTCCAAGGGTTCTTATGATTATAGAATGTACAGTTTAAGTTGATGATTAAGAAATTTGAAATAACTCAATTATCATGGCAAAAGTATTATTTGTTGTTTTTATTGGTTATGTATATAGCCTAACCCAATTCTTTTATCCTTAATGGTACATATAATATGATTTACAACCCAAATTGACACATTTATAGCCAGGGAACTATCCTTTTTTCCCTCAGAATTTGTCTCGTGTTACACTGTATATATTGCCTCTGGGATGCAGGGACAGATAAGATGACTACATTTTGATATGTGGCATTTGTCTAGATAGAGCAGGTGAATCATGTGGGGTATGGGGAGTGAACCAATACATAGAGGACACAGAGGAATGTTTATAGAAGTTAGATGAAGGACTTTTTTAAAAAAATATTTTATTTATTTATTTGAAAGACAGAAATTACAAGTAGGCAGAGAGGCAGGCAGAGGGGGAGGAGGAAGCAGGCTCCCTGCTAATCAGAGAGCCCGATGCGGCCTTGATCCCAGGATCCTGGGATCATGACCTGAGCTGAAGACAGAGGCTCTAACCCACTGAGCCACCCAGGGGCCCCAGATTAAGGACTTTTGAAAAAAAGATATAGGTATCAGGTAAATTTAATCCATCTGTAAAAAGAAGAGAGGGAAAATGGAGATGATAAAAAATGAATATAAGAAAGTAATATTGGAAAGGTTTAAAAATGAAAAATCCAATCAAAAAGGAAAATTACTGAGAGTAAGGTAATGTAATTTTAGAACAGGACCCATGGTTAGTAAGTAAGGCTATATGTATATACAACATTAGGAATGATTGAGGAGAGTATTTGGTGTAAGAATACTTTTTAAAAAAATCAATTTTATTGAGGATTAATATAATGCTCAAGTTTAAGTGTACACAGTTTGATTAATTTTGACAAATGGATCCCAGGGTTCAATCTCATAATCAGGTATGTCCCCCCAAAATATTTCCTTACACCCCTGTGCAGTCAGTTTCCTCCACTCTAGTTAAAGACAACCACTGATCTGGTTTTGTGACTATTGGTTAGTTTTGCTTATTCTGGAAAATCTGATGAGTGGAAATGTACAGCATGAATGAACTCTTCTGTATCTGGCTACTTTTGTCAGCATAAGGGTTTTGAGATTAATCCATGCTATTGAGTGTATCAGTGGTTATTGCTGAAAGTATCCTGTTACTTACTGTACATACTGCAATTTGTTTACCCTTTCACCTGATGATGGACATTTGGATTTCTTCCCTGGCTGCTATGCATAAAACTGCTGCATTTATACAAGAATCTTTGTGTGGACATATGTTTTCACAACTCTTGGGTCATTTCAAGGAGAGGTAGTGCTGAGTCATGTGCTAAGTATGTTTTAATTTGGTAAGATAATGCCAGTTTATTTTTTCAGGTTGTTAAACTACTTGCTATTCCCATCAGTGACATAAGAGAGATCTAGTTACTCCACATTGTAGCTGACACTTCATAGCCAGTGCTTTAAATTTTAGTAAACTTGTGATAATATTTCATTTGATTTGATTTTCATGGCCTGGTAACTGGTGGTATTCAGTAAATTCTCCTGTTTTTTTTTTTTTTTTTTCTTTTTTTTTTTTTTTTTTTTTTTTTTTTTTTTGTAGGCTTCTTTTATGAAGTGTCTCAAATTCTTTTGCCTATTTTGTAATTGAGTTGTTTCTGGCTTGCTTTTTAAATTTTTTTTTAAAATGGTATCTTTCAAAGAACAGAGATTTTTAATTTTCATGAAGTCCACTGTATTGTTTTTATTTCTTTTAATGTCCTATCTAAGAAATCTTTGCCTATGCCAAGGCCATGATGACTTTTTTTTTTAATCTGTGCATTTTCCCAGAAGATTTATGGTTTTAGCCTTTAAGCTTTGACTTAATTTTTTGGTACGGTGTGAGAAGAGTCAAGATTACTTTCTTCCTAAAATAAAAACCCAGCTGTTCCAGAAACATTCATTTCTTGAAGATAAAAAAGACATGGATTTTAGAAATAAGCATGCTATTTTCATGTAATACTCAGGATATACCTATAAATTTTCCCATTTTTTAAAAGATTTTATTTAATTATTTGAGAGAGAGAGAGGGAACATGTATGTGTGTGAGAGGTGACTAGCAGGGGAAGGGGCAGAGGCAGAGGAAGAAAGCAGCAGACTCCTGCTGACTGGGGAGCCTGATGCAGGGACTCAATCCCAGCACCATGGGATCATGACCTGAGCCAAAGGCAGACACTTAACCAACTGAATTACCCAAGTGCTCCTATTTCTTATATGAATGATTTGATTACAAATATTTGAGTTTATTTTCAGAATTTACTGCATATTATATGTAAATGATATAAATTTTGTTATATAACTTGAAAAGCACTCAAATGTTACTAACCAAATCTGCTTTAGACATTTTGATTTGAAGGCAAATGAAAGTCTAACATAAAACCGTGTTTAAAAAAAAAGTTCTTCCTCCCTCCACCTTTCCCTTCCTTCCTCCTTTCCTCTTTCCTTTCTTTATTTTAAGGATTCCATTTATTCATTTGACAGAAAAATAGAGCACAAGCAGGGGGAGCAGCAGGCAAAGAGAGAGGGAGAAGCAAGCTCCCGACTGAGCAGAGAGCTAGATGTGGGGCAGAGAGCTGGATGTGGGACTCGATCCCAGGACCCTGTGATCATGACCTGAGTCAAGGGCAGATACTTAACTGACTGAGCCACCCTGGCGCCCCAGTGTACTATCTTTTCAAATAATAAAATTGATAAGTATTTATTGTAGTATGTATTGTATATAATAATGAAGAAGAAAAATAACCAGAAATTTCACCCAGAAATTGGCATCATAAAATAAAATTTAATATTTTAACTTTTTTGATAAATATAGCATGAGCATTTTATACCACATGAAATATTTATTCAAAACATGATTTTAATGGCTGCATATTTTATCATATATATACCATAATTTTCACAATTAGCACTTTTTATTACTTTTTCTAGATTACTTCTAATTATTATTATTTTTTACCACAGAATAATCTTATAAAGCATTTTTAGGAAGTTTGAAAGTGTTAAAAATGTTGCTGATTATATTCTTAGGCTAGATTCTTGGTTATGTGATTTACCTTTTTAGAGACATACATACTTTTAAAAGGCTCTTCATATTTGTATCTTTGTATCTTTGGTAAGTACCAAAGTAGCATAATATCTGGGTCATAGGATGCTCTATTCTCAACTTTTTGAGGAACCTCCACACTATTTTCCAGAGTAGCTGCACTGGCTTTCATTTCCACCAACAGTGTAGGAGAATTCCCCTTTCTCAGCATCCTCACCAACATCTGTCGTTTCCTGACTTGTTAATTTTAGCCTTACTGACTGATGTGAGGTGGTATCGCATTGTGGTTTTGACTTGTATCTCCCTGATGCCAAGTGATCTTGAGCATTTTTTCATGTGTCTGTTGGTCATTTGGATGTCTTCTTTGGAGAAGTGTCTGTGCATGTCTTCTGCCCATTTCTTGACTGGATTATTTGTTCTTTGGGGTTGGGTTCGATAAATTCTTACAGATTTCGGATACTAGTCTTTATCTGATATGTCATTTGCAAATACCTTCTCCCATTCTGTTGGGTTTCCTTTGGTATGCAAAAGTTTTTTTTTTTTTTTAAGATTTCATTTATTTATTTGACAGAGAAAGAGCAGAACACAAGTAGGGGGAGTGGGAGAGGGAGAAGCAGGCTTCCCACTGAGCAGGGAGCCCTATGTGGGGCTTGATCCCAAGACCCAGAGATATGACCTGAGCCGAAGGCAGATGCCTAACGACTGAGCCATCGAGGTGCCCTGCAAAAGCTTTTTCGGTGAAGTCCTAATAGTTCATTTTTGCCTTTGTTTTCCTTACCTTTGGAGACAGGTCTAGCATGAAGCTATTGTGGCTGAGGTTGAAGAGGTTGCTGCCTGTGTTCTTCTCTAGGATTTTGGTGGATTCCTGTCTCATATTTAGGTCTTTCATCCACTTTGAGTTTAATTTTGTGTGTGGTGTAAGGAAATGGTCCAGTTTCATTCATTGTCATGTGGCTGTCCAGTTTTCCCAACACCATTTGTTGAAGAGACTGTCTTTTTTTCATTGGATAGTCTTTCCTGCTTCATAGAAGATTAGATGACCATAAAGTTGAGGGTCTATTTCTGGTTTGCTGTTCTTTTCCATTGATATATGTGTTGTTTTTTGTGCCGGTGATCTGAAGGGGCACCTGCCCCCCAGTGTTTATAACAGCAGTGTCCACAATAGCTAAACTATGAAAAGAGCCCAGATGTTCATTGACAGATTAATGAATAAGGAAGATGTAGTGTATATATCTATATCTGTACCTATAATGGAATATTACACAGCCATCAAAAAAAGAAATCTTGCCATTTGCAATGAGGTGAATAGAACTAGAGGGTATTATGCTAAATGAAATAAGTCAATCAGAGAAAGATAATTATCATTTAATCTCACTGATATGTGTAATCTATCAAACAAAACAGAGGGTCATAGAGGAAGAGAGGAAAAAAATAAAACAAGGTGAAACCAGAAAGGGAGATAAACCATAAGAGACTCTTAATCATAGGAAACAAACTAAGGTCTGCTGGAGTGGGTGTGGATGGAGGGATGGGGTAACTGTATGATGGACATTGTGAAGGGTATGTGTTATAATGAGCACTGGGTATTATATAAGACTGATGAATCATAGGCCTATACCTCTGAAACCAGTAATGTATATTAATTAATTGAATTTAAATTTAAAAATGTTAAAGATAAATAAATAAAAGGCTCTAATGACTTCTTGGAAAGGTAATCTTCGCATCTCATCACTGTGTGAGACCACATATCTCACCACAATATTTATAATTTTAGACTACTTTCTTTTTTAAGATTTATTTATTTATTTGAGAGAGAGAGAGAGAGAGACAGACAGAGGGAGAAAGCAGGGGGGAGAGGCAGAAGAAGAGGGAAAGACTATCTTGAGAAGCCCCCCATAGAGCATGGAGCCCAGCAGATGCAGGGCTCCATCCCATGACCCTGAGATCATGACCTGAGCTGAAATTAAAAGTCAGACAAAACCAACTGAGCCACCCAGGCCTCTGATAAGATTACTATCTAATATATTTAAAATTTATCATTAAATACTAAGGATAAGTATGCTGCCCATATGTACAGATTTTTGAAATAAAAAAGATAAGTGGATGGTTGGCTAAAAAATGTGATACATTAGTCACCGTAGATATATTCAACAATGACAAAATCTACATAGTAGTAAAATTCTGTCTCTATACTACGATGCATTTGGTGGTACAAGTAAACTCCATGGAGACAGGAGGGAAAACATAAAACTTTGGGCTGTTGTTGGTGGAAAAAACCTGTTCAGGAATGAATGGAGAGGTCCTTGTAGTCCTCAGTTTTTTTAGTTTTTCTGTTTTTAAACTTTTTTTTTTAATTGAATGATTTGATCCTTATGTATTTTATTTTTGTGTAGGAATAAGGATGTATTGTTTTCACTAATTGTGACATCTATATATTTCCTCTCATTACTGATTGGTAAATATATCAACATCTTTATATCTGCATATTTATTTGACTCCATTGATTTTTCTTCTAAATCATATCCCAGACCTAAACTGTTTTGATTATTTAACTTTATTTTATCTGATGAAACACTTGACAAATTTGCAGACTGCTTTAGTGTGGAGAATGAGAACATTGCAGTTCTGATCTTGGCTTTGCTACTCAGTGTGTTCCCCATTATCATTCTATCTTGATCTGTAAAATGAGATGCTTGGTGCAGATCTGTTCTTTTTCTGTATTTAAGAATTATGATTTTTTTTCATGATAACAAATGGGAAATACATTGTTGTCATTGAATCTTACCATATTTAAATACAAACAGGTCTGATAAAGTCAGGCTGTGGAAATGTACAGAATATGCATCTAAAAGCTATATTTGGCATTACTATAGCAGTATCCTTTTTTTGTGTTTCATATTTTTTGGAAATACATTCAGGTGTGTTTTCTTATAGGTCTATCATACTGATTCCATTAGGTTGGTACAACGAATGGGGGATATTGGACATAAAATATTATATGACAGGAACATTGGGTGCTGTGGTTGTAAGATACGGATTTCATTATGGTTCTGTACTTAACCAAAAGTGTGGCCCAGATAGAATTTCACTTCTCTCTTTTAAGGATTAAATAAATATACTAAAAAAATTCTTTAAATATCATAAAAGGCTCTATAGAAAGACATTAGTGCACAATATTTACCTGAAGTTAATAGCTCTGAAAACAAAACCTTGTTCCTTTAAGTAAAAACGCTTTTCAAATATTGTTATTATAAATCACTTAAATATAATATATGATTCTTTCTCTGGAAGATTAATTCTTCTTCCAAGTTATAGTAATGTATAATATTTATTTAAAAAGTATTTTTTCAGTGTGGAAAAATACAAGAAAGGATATAAAAAATACCTACAGGCCAGCCACAGATAGACTGTTTTAATTAAAGTTTTGGTTTATTTCTTTATATTTCTAATAGGGATCCTGCTATTTTATTTCATATATCCTGCTTTAATTCTCTCAATTTATATTTCACACATTTATCTGCATCAAATATTCCTTAAAACAATTTTATTGGCTGTATATTATTCTAATACATCATAACTTATTTAAACATTCCTCTTTGTCTTTTAAAAGGGGAAAAAAATTAAAAATCTTTACTAGTTCCTTATTTATAAGTGTCCTTATTATTTGCTGCCAGATAGTATGGTTCTTTTGTAGTTTTCTCTCCTTTAATCTATGAGTTATAATTTATTTCATTATTAATGTACCTATTCTGAACATGCCTAATTCTACCTATTATTTATTATATGAGCTGTGAACTAGATCTCAAAAGACTAGATTCCAGGAGGTGAGAAATTGTTCTTGAGGAAATTGGCACTCTTGCTGAATTGGAAGGATTGTGTGCATTAACATCTTCCCCATCATTAGAGCTACCACTTACTGTCTCCTTAATGCCAAGCCTTACACTCCAAGTTCCCTGTGCCATATCATTAAGCCTTCAGATACCTCTATGGAGAAGTTAAGAGAGAATTATCTTGACAGAATTTTTTTTTTTTTTTTTTGACTCAGTGTCTTTGAATTAATTCTCTTAAATACAGACCACACTGGTTAGGTTCTTTTCTGCCATGACTTCACCAAAAATGCTTTTTTGAAGGCCACTTTATGAAGTCTCCATCTTGCTAAATCCAAATACCAAATCTCAACCTTTATCTTACTTGACTGTGAATAACATCTGAAGCAGTTAATCATTTCTACGTCCTTGTAATAGGACGTAGAAATGATTAACTGTTCTTGCCTTAAAGGCTTCAACTCGTCTGATTTTTTACCTCACTGACTGCTCCTTCTCAGTCTCCTTTCTCTGTTGCTTCATCTTACCTGAGAATGTTGAGGTAGCCCAGGACATGGGATTCGATTTATCTGTTCTTTATCTATGCTTACTCCTTTTGCAAGCTCATCTAATCTGATCTCTTTGCTTTATGGGGTGTCTTACAATTTTATTTCAGAATTTATATATCCATCACACACTTTTCACCTACATTTTAAACATTTATGACCAGGATTTACTTGATATAGTCTGTTGGATTCTAAGAGATACCTCAGACCGAGTCTAAAACTGAATTTCGATCCTCTGCTAAAATCTTCCCTACCTGTAGACTTATCTCTCAGTTTTTACAAGCCCCAGCATTCCAATTGCTTAAACCAAAAATCTTAATCATCCATAATTTTTCTTTCTTCCATTTATCAGATCCTATTTATTCTTCTTTCAGATGTATTCAGAATTCAAATACTTCTCACCAATTTACTGGTTTCCCTGCTTCTGTCCTTGCTCACCTGTAATCTATTCTCAGCAGACCAGCTAGAGTGATTCTTTGAAAACCTAAATCAAAAATAAATTGCCATTCCTATGCCCAAACTACTTCATTGGCTCTCTGTCATTCAGAGCAAAATGAAAGTTCTCAAATGGCCTAACCAAGTTCTATAACACCTATACCAAAGTCACCACCAACCTGAAGTCCTGTTAATCTCCCCTAGTTCATTCTACTCCATTCACCCTGGCTTTTTTGCTCTTCTTAGAATATATCCCCTCATGGCTTTTGCACTTACTGACTCTTCTGTCTGTAATGTTCTTTCTCTGGCTGTCCTCAACTCTTCATTTTTTCCCTCAGTTTTTGGGATATCTTCTCAAATGTAACTTGTAGAATGTGGCCTCCATGGCATTTACTGTTTGAAAATATAAGTTGTTCCTTATCCTTGAACTCCCTATCTTTCTTTTCTGTTTTGCTTTCCGGTACTGCATTTTTTTACCACCCGAAATATTACGTATTTTTCTTACTTACGTTATTTTCTTTTATTTTCTCCCTCCCTGCTGACTACAGTAACATCATGTGTAGTTTACTGCTATGAATCTGGTGCCTACAAGTACCAGGCACATCAGATGTGTGAATGAGGCAAAGAATACTGAGTTATTACTTGCTTTATGGTATCATGATAAAAGGATCTGTAGGGCAAAAATTCAACTTTTGTTCCCAAAATAAATTACCGCTGGAGAGAGTCATTTTAAGACTCTAACTAGAAATCTTTACAGAACATAAATAGTATATAAACATGGTCAATATATAAAGAAAGCATGACATTTTCAAATACTGGTTTTCCACAGCTGAAAGCACACTGCTTTTTTTCACATAACTTTATAATATTAATAAAATTCATACTTACCTAGAATCTCTGAATGTGCCCTTATTTGGAAACTGGATCTTTGATGATGTTAGTTAAAAGATCTTACTGATTAGGTTGCATCCTTAGTGCAATGACTGGTGTCCTTAAAAGAGGAAGAGTGACCAGGGAGATGCACTGAAAGGAGACCATGAAAATGAAAAGAAGACCATGTGAACATGGAGGCAGAGATTAGAATTATGTTGTCCCAAGTCAAGCAATACCTTCCAGGAACTGGAAGAGGCAAGGAAAGATTCTTCCCTAGAGCCTTTGAAAGGAGCATGGCCCTGCTGACAACCTGATTTTGGACTGCTAGCCTCCAGAACTGTGAGAAAATAAATTTCTGCTTTTTTTTTTTTTTTTTTTTTACTTTATTTAAGCTTTATTTAAACATATGATGTAACCCCACCACCCTCACCCAACCCCTCTTCCCCCCACCCCCCCTCAGTTTGTTTTATGACATTAAGAGTCTCTTTTGGTTTTTCTCCCAAGATGAATGGATAAATTTCTGCTTTTTTAAGCCATGGAGTTTGTGGTAATTTGTTATGGCAGCCCTAGGAAACATAACCACTAATAACCATTTTTAAAACATGTTGCACAGTTGTAAAAGTACAAGAAGAGGGAAGATGTGGCTTGTCTTGCATCACAAAGTAGTTCAGTCAGGATACTGAAAATGATACTAAGAAATCTTAATCAAGATTAAAGATGGTACACCAAGTACACTTCTCCAGTCTTTCTGACTTCAACATCAGGATAAAAATAAGATATTTTAGAGTTCTGTGAAGATCTTAAAATATAGGGGCACCTGGGTGGTTCAGTGGGTTAAGCCTCTGCCTTCGGCTCAGATTATGATCTCAGGGTCCTGGGATTGAGCCCCACATGGGGCTCTCTGCTCAGCGGGGAGCCTGCTTCCTCCTCTCTCTCTGTCTGCCTCTCTGCCTACTTGGGATCTCTGTCTGTCAAAAAAAAAAAAAAATTGAAAATATATTTCAGAAATCACCTATACTAGAAGTGAAGTTAGGAAATATTGAGAATATACAGACTTCTATCAATTTATATAAGCAGACTTCTAGAATGATCATTTATATATACAATTTGAAGTTCTCACTTCTCATGACCAAAGGAGCTACAGGTGAACTGGAAGCTATGTCATAATATGTGCATGTAACTCTTTATAGGAAGTACACAGAGTAAAACTTAGTAGTATGGATCACTCAGGGTGATCTGTGAAATGGCCTTATTGATAGAACTTATATAACATTTTAGAATTGATATCTGTATAACAAAGAGCAAATGAAAAGGATGATGTAAAGATAGTTATTGAGTTTTAGAGCTTATAATAATCTTAGAAATTATCTAACCTATTTTCAAATTTCTCAAAATTTTCAATGACATAGCATACATTTTTCAAATAAAATCTTACATAAATGTAATTTATCAATCGATCAAATAAAATATAAGACTCTAATGTGTAAAGGAAAGGTTAGTGGTCCATAGCCTTTTTTGTTGTGGTGGTGGTGGTTAAAGGAAATGGAGATCACAGAAGGTGAATCAGTTACCAAAGGTAGACCAGTAGTAGAAGCCAAGCTAAATCTGTTGAGAGCCTTGAAGATTACAACCTAGTGCCCTGTTCAGAAATTGTAGATACTGTGAAAGGGCCTATACAGTTTGCAACCTTGCTTTTGCCCTCATGAGTTTTATAATATTTCTTCCTGAAATGTATCAGTATCATTATATCTGCTATACCCAGTATCATTAAAAGTTATTGATGCTTACCCAGAATTACCCAAAATCCATGAGTACAGTATGTTTGATGTGCTCTGATGTAATATATTTTGTAATTCAGTTACTAGAAATTCACCCAAGATTTCTGCAATTCTAAACCGAAGGTAACCCTTTTTCCCTTTCAATCTACATAATACTTTATCTAAACTTCTTCCATTATGATCTTTTTATTTTCAGGCTATTTGTGTGCATTTTTGTTCTCACTAAGGACACAATGGATCTAGGATTAAGATCCATCTGTGACTCAGGAAACCATCTGCCAGAGTGTCTTTCATAATGCAGGTATAGAACCAACATTTGGTGACTAAATAAACTTTGATCTAGTTTGGATACCCTTTTTTACTTTATAGTGGTTCGTTGAAGATCTGTAAGTTGTCTGTGCTATTCTCATGCCCATCAAGTAGAATGAAGTGAGCATGGTTATATATAGATGATCTTATCTTATCACTTGACATAAAATGTCTGGAAGAGTCTGCTGATGGTTGTTATGAACATTGTGTGCCCTCAATAATTATTTGTTGAATGAACATTTATAATAGGTCTGCATTTCAAAGCTGAAGACTAATTTGATGTTGCCAGTGATTTATAGACTTTACTTTGACTAGTTCTGAAATTATCTTTGGCTTGTGCTTTTTTCTTTGAACTATCTTTCTGCCTTGATGTTCTTCTCCTTCCAATCTATTCCACACACTGATGTCAGATAAATCTTCTTGAAACACTACTTTGATGCTGTTACTTGCCTGCTCAGTGTCCTTCAATAATTTCCTACTAATGGCAGCTCAAAGTCATAACTCCTTACGCTGGCTCTAGAGGTTGTGTAGTCTGACCACTGCACAAAATTCTAGCCTTAGCTTCAAATGCATTACAAAATACTTAAAGTGTGGTAGTTAAAGCATGGATCATATAATCCTGAATCTGTCATTTCCTAAAGACTCGACCTTGTACAATTCATTTGGCATTATGAGCCTCAGCTTCTTCATTTTGAAAATGGGAATGATGACTGCATTACTTTGGTTCCTTCCTTTAGTATATGTTTGTTGGGTGCTCACTATGTGCTAGGCACTTCTCTGGGTACTGGGATAAATCAGTTAACAGAATAGACAAAATTATCATGGAGCTTGCATGCTAGTGGGGAGAGTAGAAAATAAATAGAATAAATGGGTAAGGAACCTATAGAGTATTCTAGAAGGTAAAGTACTATGAAAAAAATGTAGGTGAGTATCAAGAATTGGGAGGAGGTCTTGGTGAAGAGGAAGGATAGAAACTGGTCTTAGACCAACTGAGGTATTTTTCCTCCTTGCTTTCCAGAAATTATAGAGCTTCCAGAAAAATTCAGATTTTTGAGATAAAACTGATTCAAGCTTTCTATTACTTGTTGTCAGAAGGTCCTAGGGAATTGTAGTTGTGTGTAAGGAAAAGAAGTTGGTTTTGACAGTTTAATATTCCTAGGCGTTTATAATGTAAAATAGTCTAGATGAAGAAGTGAATTTTTTTTCTTAATGTGATAAATGAGAGACATTCAGAATTCCTGATTAGTATATTATATGGGTATCACCTTTAGAATAGATAGTATTTTATACCATTCTGTGCTTTGCATATGACGGTCCTTGTTGTTTTCCTTTTGTTTGTGTATAAATGCACAAATCAAGTAAGGGAAATGGAGAATTTGGGCAATGCATTTATTCTGAATTTATATTCAAGGCAATATACATCTTCATGACATTATTGATTTTCTTCTGATTATAACCCTATCATGGCATTCCATGACAGTGGACTAAAACCCAGAATTTTACTGGATGCTTTGAAGTATGTAGATCATTGGTTGACACTGGATGGATATCAGATTCACTGGAGGGCCGGAAAACAAATGCTTGTGTTTGAACACCACTTTGCCCCCTCTCTGCTGATATAATTGGTCTTTGATGGAACTCAGGCATTGGTGCTTTCTAAAATTCCTCAGTTGATTTAATATGCAACCTGGTCAGAGAACCATTGATTTAAGTAATTGATCTAGCCCTGCCTCTCTCTCCAACCCCAACTCCTATCATTCTCTCCATGACTTACCTTCTCTGCTCACAGGCCTCATTTCCATTCCTCCACATTGCAGATTGTACACTCATCTCAGGGTCTTTGCATTTTCTGCTTTACTCAAAATGCTTTCTCCCAGATGCATTCATTTAACATTTCAATAAATATTTATTGATCACCTCCACACTCTGCTGTGGATAAAACTGAAATGAAAAATAATATACAAATAAAATAAAGTAAAATAATAAAATAAAATATCCCTCTCAGCCTGGCTACTGGCTTCTTTTCATTAAAGTATTTAGTTTAAATACCAGATTCTGGTACACTTTCCCTGACCATTTCAGCTGAAATAGATACTGCTAAGCTATTCTCTTGGTCTTTACTCTACTGCGTTTTAATTTCATGTGTTTTAATTTATCTTATCATGTATTTGGATTTGTCCTATCTATTATTTCTCCCACCTATAGAACTATGATGATGAAAATTTTATGTTTTATTCAAAATTTCATTCTAGGTGCCTAGAATAGTATTGGCTATTCTATGGTTTTGGAACATAGTAGGTACTTAATAATTAATCAGTTAATCAACTATCTAATGTAAAGAATATAGACTCTGTAGTTACTAAACAGAATCTCACTTACCATGAACCTATTGGAGCATAAGCTTTATGGTCCCATGTGATCGGGAACTATTTTCAATTTTGTATATTTTGTAACAATTCCTTCAAATAATAATAATAATAATAATAAGTTTCAGGGCTCATAAAACATGGATGTCTCCTATACCTAAATTAAATTTTCCTCTAAGCTAATCAGGTATTTATCAGAAGAATATTTGTATTGCTTTAATTAAATAAGTAAAGTAATTTTCTTGTGAAGGATGGGCTATGTTGGAATCATGTGAGCTGTGTGAGTAAAACATTTGGAACTAATAATAAATGTTTGAGAAAAAGCTCGTTTTGGAAAATAAGAGGAATTCATTTTAGCTTTTATTGCAGAAACAGGTTTTTCTGTCAATCTTCTGCATTGGGCCATTTACAATAAGTTATATAACAAATATATTTATTTCCATATGATTAAGTAATTAATTGCTGCAGAACATTTGATGTTTATATTTCTAAGAACATTTTTGATAAAAAATGAATGACATGAAATGAATGACATGATTGGCAATCTTCAATGCTCGATTGAAAGTGGTGTGAAATTAGACTTTCAAAAAATTACTGATTTGAAAGTATATTTAAAATAAATTAGAGTAGAATTTTGAAATAATTCCATCTCAAGAATATTTTTAAGAGCATATTCTTCTAAGAATTGAGTGCATGGTAGCCTTAATTAAATTAAGTCTTTATATTTAAGTTCTTTTAAACATTGCTCTTTTCGATTTGAGGGGATGTTTTTCTTTGAGAAAGCCTTAGAAAAAAGTAATGTGTTTGAAATAAAATCTCAGAGTGGTAAGCTGTTACTGAACGCCCTTCATAATTTGACTTAAATATTCCTTTCCAACTATTGCTTCCCCAGGGTAAGAGTGCTACTGGCTGTCAAAACACAGACTATTCTTTCCTGCCTTGTAGATTTGCTCATGCTATTTTGTATTTCTAGACTCACCCCGCTTCACAAAGTGTGGCCCTCACACCAATGGCATTGGCATCACCTTGGAGCATTGTGGAAAGATGCAGAATTTTATGTCCTACCCCAATCAGTGGAATCAGAATCTCTGTATTAATGAGTTTCCTAGGTTATTCTGTACACTTTAAAAATGTAGAAGTAGGTCCAATTTTTGAGATTCTAATTTTTCTTCACACTCCTACTTCTATCTCTTGATTTCTTCCCTGAATCCTCCAGAGAAATATGATGTCTCAAATGTGGGGGGTATTGTATTTTTAAAAATATTGCCTTTAATTGTTATTATTTGTGTACAAGCTTCTTCCTTGGGGATATTATTCATGCCTAAACCACCCCGTAAGTAAATGGATTTCATGGATCTTCCAAACATGTTCTGTTAAGTAATTCTATCCATGCTTCCCAGAGCATTACAAATGGAGTACTGAATTTAATGAAAACTAAATTTCTCTGAGGTAAGAAGACAGATTATTGTCTATAAGCTCCCTAAGCCATTATTTAATTGCTGGCATTTCTGGGTCTCAGAGTCAGAAACTTTCCATCTTCTCCCTCTAAAATGGTAGCAGAGGGAAGGAAAGCTGAAGAAGCTCTCTACATTTTTCTGAATGGCCTGGATTGTCATCTCTGTTTGTATTGAGGCAGCCTGAATGTGAACTCCTTCTTTTCTTCTTTGCTTTGTGTGAAATTTAGCAGGTATCTAAGCTTTCTAAGTTTTCGTTTCCTCTTCTGTTAAATGAGAGTAATGATAATACAATAACAATACCTACTTCATAGGCTTATCATTAAGTTATATCTGCAGAAATTTTTGCATAGTTCTTAGCATACAATGAACACTGAGATGACTACCATTGATATTATTATTATTATTATTTTAAATGTAGGTTACTTTAGTGTACCTAAAGGAAGCACATAGAAAATTTCTTAAAATTCAGGGTGCCTGGGTGGCTCAGTGGGTTAAGCCTCTGCCTTCAGCTCAGGTCATGATCCCAGGGTCCTAGGATTGAGTCCCACATCGGGCTCTCTGCTCAGAGGGGGCCTGCTCCCCCCCCCCACTTCCCCTCTGTCTGCCTCTCTGCCTACTTGTGATCTCTCTCTCTGTCAAATCAATAAGTAAAATCTTAAAAAAAAAAAAGAAATATTAAAAAAAAGAAAATTTCTTAAAATTCAATTATTTAATTTATATTTACCTTTAATACATTGCCCCAGACCAATAGTTTTGAACTTTAAATATGGATATTTTCATGAATCTTGTCAGTAATTCAGCGAGCCACATTATTTAAATGGTTTGCCAGGTTGTTGAGGGGCATAGGATTAAAAATTAATGTAGCAGTAAAGCTTCCTTGCTTTTGAACAGATCAATATCTATAAGTGAACCAGAGGCACTTACAAGTAAATATCCAGGAATAAATTAAAAATAGATTCACTGTGGTTAGATGGAGTTAGGGATCTAAGACTGGTCTCTGCCAAAACTTAGTGACCTGAATACATATTCCTCTTCTGTTATCCTCCCTTTCAGTAATGCTTGTCAATTTTAATAGGTCTTTATATGTCTGGATGCTCAAAAGGAAATTGAAGAGTTGAGCTCTTTAATCAGTAATAGCTTTGAAAATATAAATCAAATCATAATCATTCTCTAAAGGAAATTTTACAGAACATATGTTGTTTTGTATACATGTATGTTTGTACAGAATTACCTACATACAAATACAACGTTTTGTATAGGTGATTCTAGACATTTGTCAACCCCATTAAAAGTATAACTAAGCTGAAAAAATAGAGAAGAGCAATTATAGAATCTAAACTTAGAACTGATCTGCTTCTTAAAAAGAGACTTTAAAAGGATTCAGTTTTAAATCTGGTCAAAAGTCTATGAAAATCAGATGAAAGGTAGGTCACATCCTTACCCAGATTCCAGATTATCACTTACTAACTCAACTGATAGATGCTCATTGAGCTCTGTTCTGTACAAGACATTATCCGTGCTGAGATAGAAGCATGAGCCAGAGAGTCCAGCCAATATGGAACTTAAACTTCAAAAATAGAATTGCATGTTGATTTACAGTTACGATGTTCCCAGTCCCAAATGATATGACAGCATGTAAATGGTGACCTGATCTCTCTGTGCCAAGGCCCTGGGGCAAGGAAGAATTACCATATTTGAGGGACTGAGAAAATGCTAATAATTGCTGGAGACAGAGACCAAGGAAGTTAATGGTGTGGTCAAATCATTCTAGGCTATATTAAGAGTATTGCTTTTAATTCTAAAAGCAGCGGGACACCACTGAAGGATTTTAAACAGGGAAGCCCAAAGGTCATAACTAACTGCCATGTGAAAAAATAGATTAGAAAACCTGAAAAGTGGGTGGGAGGGAGGACCTTTTGGAAGGTTACTGCAGTAGATTGGAAGATGACAATGGTAGCTTGAACCGGTTTAGTGGCAACACAGATGGAGAATCAGAAGAATAGATGGGGCTGAGAAAGAAAGCTTTAGGAAGGGTAGTGCGCTTAGCTTAGAGACAGTGGCAGTGGGCTTAGCTTAGAGACAGTTGGAGATTGTTAGGGGATAAGTGAAAAGGGAGGTAGCTAAGATGATTCCAGGTTTGTGCTTAAGCTATTGCATAAATGAGAGTGATCTTTGCTAAGAAAATGAGTTTAATCTTGGGTATGATGCCCTTGAGTTGCCCTTGGGAGATTCATGTAAAAATGTTGAGTAGGCAACTAGCTGCATATTTCTGAAGCTTAGAGAGCCATGAAGCAACTTTTAAAATTTGAACACTATCATTTTAAGGCAAATGAAAGGAACTACTTCTGCACTAATCATATAAGCCTAGGAAACTTGTCATCTTACCCTTCTTGAAAATATAAAAAACAGAAGAAGAATTGCAAAGGACTTAGATGCAGGCAATGGTTTGCAAGCTTTGTTTCTCAGAATCCCAAGATACCAAGAAGGTATCAGAGCATCTTGTGTACTGAGGAGGTGGCCCTTAACCTCCTTCTCATGGAAAGGAACTTTGCTTTTTTCTACTACATAAGCTGCAGTTTCAAATTATATTTTATATTTTATATTATATATATATATATTTTATATATTTATATATATATTTATATATTTATATATATAATATATTTATATATATTTTATATATATATTTTATATATTTTAGTTTTAAAAGGACTCATTTTTTTAAATTAAAAATATCTACATCTATGAATGGTAATTCTCTGATACATTAATAAAGAATAGTTAGGGATCAGAGTTCACATAGGGCCACTATTCTTATCTTCCACACTAAATATTGGGTTGGAAGGACTTAATGCAAAATTATTCTCATCTCTGTGATATGTTTGAAAAATAATTTTCAGAAACAGTAGGGCAAAAGTTGTTTCAATCCATGGTTTTATATTGTAAGTTTTGCCCTTTTTTTTTTTTTAAAGATTTTGTTTTATTTATTTGACAGACAGAGATCACAAGTAGGCAGAGAGGCAGGCAGAGAGAGAGGAAGGGAAGCAGGCTCCCTGCTGAGAGCAGAGAGCCCAATGCAGGGCTGGATCCCAGGACTCTGGGATCATGACCTGAGCTGAAGGCAGAGGCTTTAACCCACTGAGCCACCCAGGCGCCCCAAGTTTTGCCTTTATTACCTGAGATCAGCAACTGGCTGAACCAGATTATCTCCTTTTAGCTTGCAGATTTTTACCAGTTGCTGGGAACACAGACTAGTGATCCTTTTCAGTATTCCTCGGATTGAGATGAAATAGACTGAGATATGTTTTGTTTTGCTAGTCCCCTTTTCTGTAGTCTTACCACTATTTTACTATATATTTTATCATGTCTGTTACTGTAATGTCATTTTCTGAATTAGGAAATGGTATTGCCCTTTTTCTTACTATGAAGGACAAATAATTACCACACACAGAATGCCCCTGTACTACAGGAACTGAAAAGGTATAATTTCAGCTTTCTGATTCTCTTTCAGACTGACACTCAACTGTAACAAATGTGTGCTGAGAGAAGTTAACATTTTTTTCTCTCATATTTCACTACAGTTCAAAGGAACAAACACAGTTCCAACACTGATCATTTTAGGCCAGTGAAACGTTAAGAATCAAAGTGCCAGGCCCAGAGAGAAGTTATACTGCAGAATTAAACTTTATGATCCATTTGCAAGGATTAAAACGTACTTGGCTCATCTTAGTAAGTAAATACTGCTAAATTTATTTAAATATTGATCTGTTTTCAGTGGAAGGATTAAATGGATTTCAAAATGTGGAGGTTATAAATGTATGCAAAGCATTTTCTACTGTGATACAAATCCTGAGCCATTTCACTTTACAAGTCTGTAAATAGGTTGCTGATAACTGCAAATTCTGTTGTAAGTTGTAGCCATCATCTGTCACCAAGTTGGTGTGTGGAAGACAGGGACAGATTAGTTTCTGCATAGCATCTGTCAGTGTAGATAGCTACTTTCTTTTGTGGGTGAGAAGCTTTACTACCTTGAGCAGGTAATATAGGGCCTATTCTAAGATTCACTCTTTATTTCCCTTAACAAGTGGCATGATGAAGCTATAACTTCTACCTTGACTTTCAGAAATATGATGAATGATCTTAAACATCATGTTTCATTTCACTTTTCAAAGTAATTTGTACATGATCTTATAAATATAGCTTCATACAAAAAACACAAAACAAACAGATGACAGTTGTTTTTAATCTGCCTAGAGGAAAAAAAAAGAAAGCGTGTATTCAATAAAAGTTTGATGTTTTCTGTACCAGAGGGCTGAGAATATTTCAGGTACTAGATGGTGAGTATTTTGTTAGCATTGGAAGAGAGGGGGGATAAAAAGACTAAATTTAGTGAAAGGAAAACTATATCTATCTGGAAATAATTTCAGTGAGAATTAGATACATTTTATAAAGTTAATTTGTCAGAAACATGAAAGCAAACTTGATATAAGCTGTTCTATTCATAAACTAATTTTCTCTGTATGTAGCTAGTGAAATTTGGTATCACCAGTGTGTAGTGAAATTTGCTACAGCTTTTTCAATTCTTACTATATATATATTTTTAATAAATACAAGTGTTACTTTAGTCTTTACCAGTTCTGAGTTGGAGTAGAACTTCTAAATAAATCTGATACAGGTTGTTATAGTCATTTAAAAATAATAATTATTTATGGCATTGGAATATTTTCTCCCAATTAAATAATTTTGAATGGAAAAATAGTTTTCTTTTCTTCTAAAAAGTATCTAATTTCTTGTTAAGTGTCAAGTCAACACTTTTTAAGTCAAGTAATTTCTTGCTAAGAAATTAAAGTTGAGGGGCACCTGCGTGGCTCAGTGGGTTAAGGCCTCTGCCTTCGGCTCGGGTCGTGGTCCCAGGGTCTTGGGATTGAGCCCCGCATTGGGCTCTCTGCTCGTCAAGGAGCCTGTTTCCCTTCCTCTCTCTCTGCCTGCCTCTCTGCCTCCTTGTGATCTCTGCCTGTCAAATAGATAAATAAATAAAGTCTTTAAAAAAAATTAAGGTTGAGGTAAGTGTTAACCAGGCTAATACAGGTATTTATTTGTAGTCCCTGTACCTATTGGAAACTATGACTTAGAATGTGCATTTAAAATAATATAATTTGGGCGCATGGGTGGCTCAGTGGGTTAAGCCTCTGCTTTGGGCTCAGGCCATGATCTCGGGGTCCTAGAATCGAGGCTGGCATTGGGCTCTCTGCTCAGGAGCCTGCTTTCCCCTGTCTCTATGCCTGCCTCTCTGCCTACTTGTGACCTCTCTCTGTCTGTCAAATAAATAAATAAAATCTTAAAAAAACAACAAAAAAATAATACAACTTAATTCTCTTCTTCCTCTCCTTTCCATTTATTTTTTGGATTGGTTAAGGTTATTTGATAAAGTTGGTCTGTGACCAAACACTGAGGTGTTCAATGGATGGATTATGTTCATAGTAATGAAAGATTTAGGCTTCATTCTCTCAAACTGATTTCTAAATATGACAAACTAAAACGAGATTTTATTTGCATAAAGAAAGAGTTTGAGTATCATTTATTCCACTGCAATCCTTTATGTCTTTGGCATTCTATTTTAATTTTTAACACGCATGTAACATGTGGCAGTGTATATAGTCTAAAAGAACATATTTCATTCTGTGCCCTTTGTAGTGTGACATACTGGCAGTTTCCAGAAAGGTGGTGTTACTTACCTTGTTCCCTTTAGAGAAAATGTTGTTAGGAAAGATAATGTGAGGATAAAACAGGTAATATTTAATGGTATCACAGAACTACAATAAATTTTATTGGTTAGCTTAAGGAAATATCTTTCATATTTGATTATATCTGTCATCTTTAATTTTAAAGTATTATTTTTTACAATAAAATGCTTCTTAAAGGGAATCCATTGAATGCTGATTTTTATTTTAGGAGCTACAGCTTTCAGAGTTTAAGGAAATAATTCTTAAACTGTATTGTGCTCAGAGATGATTACTAATAGTGTAATGCTTTCACTGAGTTCTCATGATGTAGGATTTTTGTGGAATTTGGAAGGAGAAGAAGTAGAGGACAGTTTATGAAAACCTTAAGTTGGTTTTGTAATTGACCAGTTGGATCATCAGTGATAGTTCTTATGTGGAACACAAACCACTGTGTGTGCAGTTTCACCTAGATACTTGGAAGTGTATTTTGGAGGCTAGTGTAATAAAGGATATTATTCTAGCTCTAGAAGACTTGGATATACTAATAGCACCTAGAGAAATTAACATTTACATATAGCCAAAAAGTGAAATTTAGAGAAAGTTACCTTTAATGTTACTCAAATATTATTAGTACTATTATTAATATTACCATTAATATTACTAATTCTTTAATATAATTTTTACCTTTAATAATAAATTTTGTTATTTGAACTGAATAAATTCAAACCTTTATTTTCATGAAACGTATGTCTTCTTTTCTGCCAAATGGTGAGTTTCTCATCATTCACTTTTTTCTTTAATCAGCTTTATTGAAATATAATTTATAAACAGTTACATTCGCCAGTTTTAAAGGTGCATGATGATTTTTGGATGATTTTTGACAAATGCTTACAGTTGTATAATCACCAACATGATCCTTTCCCCTCAGCCCCTGGAGACACTGATCTGGTTTTTGTAACTATAGTTTACTGTCTAACATTATCACTGATGTTTCTGTTCACATTTTTAGGGTTGTTTCCCCTTTGTTTTATTTTTATTAGTGTGCATCACTATTAAGGTAACTGCTGTTATATTCTGCAGTATTGAATTTACTGTTAATTCTACCCAATTCCGTTGTCCACTTCAGTAAGGACTTCTGTAATAAAATATGCATAATTTTTCTGTCGGCTATTCAAGATCAGATCCTGCTTTTGATGTTTGAACTTTCATCTGCAAAATGGAAAAATAATTATGTGTGCCTCATAGGATCAAATTCAATTATCTGTGTATAGCCCTTAACAGTAAATAGTAAGCTCTCAGTGAGTGCTAGCTGTTATTTTTATTATAACTTAGTCTTCGTGACTTATTAAAAATGCCATTTCTTAGGTAATTAAATATGCTTATTATTTCTAGTTTTCAGCTAAGAGCATCACTTTCCCAGGAAAAAAGGCTTTTACTTCCTTCTTAACTTGTCTTCCTTACAAAATAAGGTCAGAGGGCAGTTTCTTTTGAAGTCCTCCTGACAGCATCCTACCTGGGCCCCATTTCTCACCTTCATCCATACAGTATACCTTCTCAATTGGTAGTTGAATTGTATGAAGAATTCCTTTCCTGTTTCTTGCTGTTCCTCTTTTACATCAATTTTTACATTAAACAGATTTATTTATGAATTTTTCTTTGGACTGGGAGTTCCTGAAGGAGTGGGTTTTCATTTTATTTGTTGTATTTTCAGCACCAAACACAGTATCTTGCGTAGTAGTCACTTAGTATTGGAGGTCAATATACAAAACGATAAACAAGTTCTAGGAAAAAACCATTAACTTTTGCAGGTGTCATTTTCATTTTAGCAGTTTTATGGACTATAACAGCTTGACACATTAATGGCCTTCCTTCTCGCCTATCTTAGCAAACTGTAGAATATGAAGAATTTACCCTAACAACTACTTGACAATACATGAAAACATGTTCTGACCGAATGTCTCCAGAAGACTTCCAGGCCTGTTTTGCCTGATGCATTTCCTTGTTTCATTATTTATTAAAATGCTATTCAGGAAGCTGAATTTGGTGGTTGCTTGCAATGCTGCATTTTTATTGGAAATCTTTGGCTATATCTAGTTTCCTTGGTATAAGTTGTTATGTGATCTTAGCACAGTTGTCCAGGCCAGAGCACTTTTGCACTTTCATGGTAGTTCTAAAACTGGCCCTTGGCCAGATTATCAAGCATTATGTAAAAATAATGTGAAATTGCTAGATAGCATTTCCACTGATAAGTTACTGAGACCCTGATCAGGAGCCCCTAAAAACTGGCTTTCTCCTATTCTTTGGCTGCAGCAATAAAAAAGGCAACTATGTCTCTATGACTTTGCCTCTTTTCTGTATCATTATTTTGTATTTGCTTTTTAGAGTAAATAGTTGGCTTCCAAATGTCAAAAGCTATATGCATTAATATGGAGGTTTGTTTATTCTGGAAGAGTATCACTTAGAGATTACAGTATTTTCTTTTGACTTTGCACCTCCAAATGAGAGGAAAGACATGCAGTACTCAAAAATGTATATTACTTATTAAAACAAAAGGGAAATATTTTCCAATGAGATGTTCTAGTTTTAATTAGTTTTAATTTATAGTAATCAACAAGTACTAGAGGGTTCCTTCTTGGCTCAGTTGGTAGAGCATGGGACTCTAGATCATAGGGTTGTAAATTCAAGCCCTATGCTGAGCAGAGAGCTTACTTTAAAAAGAAAAAGAAAAAAAGAAAAAGTATTAAGACTACAGCAGTATATTTGATCATATAGCAAACATTAACTAGGATCTGGTAATCACACATTTGAAAATCACTAACAGGGAGATACGCTCTTGGCATTCCAATTTAAACTTATGGACATTCAAAATTGTAGCTTGGCATTTATTTTCAGCCCTTCCACTTCTAAAACCTTTTATTTCAAGTTCATCTCAATCACTTGTGACAAGATTTCCATGTCAGAGTGGAATACTCAGTGTTCTGTATTAGTATTTTGAAAAGTAAAACACCCTCTAATTGTGGAAGTTTCTAAGGAGCTCAGGATGTTAAAGGAATTAAGACCAAATTGGGTTTAGCCATATAGATGAAGGGCAGAATTTACAAGAGACTCCTATAGAAAGTTAGTCAAGAGGCAGCTATATAGGCTAGCTCCTAGAGAAACTTTGGATTTTTTTCTGAAGTAGAGTGGAAGCCATTGAAAATTATCAACAACAAATAGAGGGAGGGGCTTGAGAGGGAAATAACATAATTAGATTTACATTGAAAAAAAAAATCTCATTGTGGATATTGTTTGGCAAGTAGTTTGGAGGGAAAGAGGAGAAGCATGAGGACCAATAACTATAGTGCAAACTGAGGGTTTTGGAGGGTGAGCCTGGTGGTGGGTATTAAGGAGGGCACGTATTGCATGGAGCATTGGGTGTGGTGCATAAACAATCTTGGACCACTGAAAAAAAAATAAAATTACGCACACAACCCCCCCCCCCACAAAAAAACCCACTAGTCTAGTGCAGTAGTCCAAGGGAGGAAGGGAAGAGTGTTTGAACTTAGGAGGAGGAAATGGAGATGGGGAGAAATGCATGGAGTTGAAATGTATTTATCCATTGAATGAACATGTCTTGATAATATACTGGCTCTAAAAGATGAAGGAGTGGGAAGAACCATGATGAGGTCCAGAACTCTGGCCTAAGCAGCACATAAATGCTGAGATCATTTACTTAAAAATTGGACAAGGCAATGGGGAGAGGAATTGTTTGGGAATAGAAAGAAAGGGGGTTCTTATGAAACCAGGGTTTGGTGTTACCTATTGGATTTGAGAGGCTCATAATCCATCTTATTGGAGTTGTTAGGTAAGTGGTTGAAAATTAGTCTAGTCTCAGGGATAATAGGAACTTTGCTGCCTCTACCTTGGAGATAAAATGAATACTTAATAAGAAAAAGGTATCTGTCCATGCACTAAAGGGGGCAAATATTATTAGATCTAACCCTTATGTTGAAAGACCTTACACTTTAATTGGAGATATCAAATGCATATACACATGTTTAAATGGTCCCAGGATTGAGCCTATTCATATGCTTATTATAAGGATTTGGGCATGTTAGCTTATACCAGAGCAGGACACAGGGATTATATTCTGCAGACTATTTTTGGAAGAATTTTACT
>RCUC01158639.1:0-51847 GCA_003697995.1 Taxidea taxus jeffersonii
CAAACATAAGGTGTTCAAACAAATGAAAAGGAAGACTACTAAATTGGAGAAGAATTTTGCAAATGGTATATCTGATGAGTGGTAATACTGAAGATAATATAAGCAACTCATATAACTCAACACCAATAACCCCCAAAATAATCCAATTGAAAATGAATAGAGGACCTAAAGAAACATTTTCCCAAAGAACACATACAACTTAATTATACAGCGGAGAAACCTATGGACAGCATGGCAGAATGAATAATATAGTTTCAGGTGTCACACTCTTTAGTTTGACTCAGGGATCAGGCCTTCTTTCGGGATAAGTTACATAATGTTTCTAACTTGCAATGTCATAATTTTTACAATAATGTTTAGAATGTTGTTAAAATCAGATGATGTAACCTTACTGTTCTAGTATCACTGCAATAAAGATTTTCAACAAATTTAGAGCCCCTTATCCACATTCATTTTTTCTGCCCCTCATTCTTTAAATATCAGTATTTACAGAGGACTCAACCTCTTTAATTTTCACTGACACTTTCTCAGAATATCATGAATTCTGGTATGATATATTTTATTAAGTAGACAGCGTCCGAAATTTATCACTTTCCCACCACCAGACTACCTGCTTGACATATGACCCATAGTCATTTTCAAATTGACAGAAACAAACAAACAACTATTATCTAACTTCAAGAAACATTACTTCTCAGGCCCTTGTAGTCATTGTTTTAACCTCTACACTAAAGTAATTATTGATCCTCCCTTTTTATTCCAACTTTCACAATATGATAATGCTGTTGGGTTCTGCTTCAAAAAGTGAGTTACATATCAAGACCCTTCCCTGCACCCTGAGTATTAGTTCTGACTAGGTCTTTTACACCAGCTTTCCATTTGAGCTGCCTGGCATCAATTTAAATAAGTATGGCTCATCTATTCTGTGCTGACTTTGGAGGATGCAACACTGAATATAACCCGGTACATGCTCTTCAGTTCACTGGACATTGCAATGTGGTAGAAAGGATTAACAGTAATGATAAAGAAGCACTTGAAGGTCTAAACTAGTCTGGCAGTAAGAGATTTCCTGAATAAAGTAAACCTCAAGTAGAAGTTCACTTTTCTACTCTAGCCTTTGATTATTTATTATTTGTTTTTCTTTTTTTCCCTACTGGGCTTTTTAAAATCTATGGCCTTTTCACATATTATGATGTTGTCTGAAATATTATTTGTTCTCATCTAAATTCATATTCTTTAAGATCCGTTTTAAGAGATGCCTGGATGGCTCCGTTGGTTAAGCGGCTGCCTTCGGCTCAGGTCATGATCCCAGCATCCTGGGATCGAGTCCCACATCGGGCTCCTTGCTCGGCAGGGAACCTGCTTCTCCCTCTGCCTCTGCCTGCCTCTCTGTCTGCCTGTGCCCTCTCTCTCTCTAATAAATAAATAAAATCTTAAAAAAAAAAAGATCCGTTTTAAAATTCTACTGCACCTTGAAATTCTAACTATTGCTCTTTATTATCTCCTTAAATTATAGCTTTCACTCTGATCTGCTCTTATTTATTTATTAAGATTTCTCTTCTAACACACTGAGGTGAGTGTTATTTCTGTATCTATAGAGCTTGGCATAGTTTCTCTCACTCAATAGGTGCTCGGTGATATTAATACCAACAATATGAACATAATAATTGTACTTAAATCTAATAAATTGTAGGCTTAACATTTTGCTGGTTGAAGTGCTAAGGGTATCTTATCCTATTATGCAAGTTCTATTTTTATTCCCACTCCATATTTAAAAAAGAAGAGGATAGTGAAAGAGTGAGAAATTTGCCCAAGTTCACAGAGCAGGTGAGAATCAGATGGGAAGGAACCAGGGCACTTCTAACTTCTGATGAGTAGCTCTGAACCATTATGTATGATGAATGAGCATAAAAAGGTGCTCAGGATCAAAGTTGCTTATATACAAGGGCTAATTCTAAGTCTACATGTCTGGTCAACATCTTTTTACTTTTAAACTGCAAAAGATGAGGTCTTTGATATAGTCTCTTAGTCTTACTGCAACATTTTTCTTTGTGCATGTGACATTTTTTCTTGGGTTTGTAGAAAATCAGTCAAACTATACTATATTGTAGACTGAATTTTAAGATAGAGTAGGAACATTTTGTGAAGAAAATATTTTTTAAAATACACCAGCACCTTTGCACATTATTGAGATCTGGACTAAAAATCATTTACTCTATTTACTCATTTGTTAATTCTATGAGCATGTATTAAGTTGCCACTATGCTTCTGGAATTATCCCAATTGTTGGGGAGTTTACTGTGTAATGGGAGGATAATATGTGTAAGTCTCCATCTGCAATAGAGTCCTAAGAACCTATGATGGAGGTATACACAGGTCTAATGGCATTTTCAAAAAGTATTATCTATTTTAGCTGTGGATGAAGTAACCTCAAAAACCTCCATGAAGCATGAAGCAGAAAAGAGGAAGAGGACAATGGATGATTCAGAAGTATGGTAAATAAAGGAAGTGGTCATATAGAAAGAACTGTAAATGAATCAGTATAACTAGAGCAAAGGGTACATGTTGGAGAACAAGTGGGGTGTAGGCTTGAGAAAGGGAAGTTGGATACTAAATAATCTTTTTTTTATTCTGAATATCTTGATCAGCTGATGAAGAAATTAAATAGAATACGGACATAATTCAATTTATTTTAAACCGAATGCACTGGGATATAGAATGGAGAATATCTGAAGAAAACATTTTGGCTGTAATTACCATGTAGATGAGGTTATTGGTCATCAAGAGAAGGACTATTAAAGGAGGAACAGGTTTGACATCTCTTTTGGATATCTTGATTATTACTCTGGCCTCAGACAGTCACCTATGGCCCACTCTGGGGAAAGGATTGATCAACAATGGCCTTTATGCCAAATTAGGCCTGCCTTCCATCTTATATGGACCACGAGCTAAGAATTGTTTTTATAGATGAGCATTTCCATTTAATTTGGTGATAAGAAACACTAACTGTAAAATTCAATTAAACAGTATGTTATCCTCTCCACCCCTGCAAAAAATAAAGTAAAAAAAAAAGAATCCCATTCTTATTAATAGACAATTATACTATATTTTATATATATACTACAATTATTATATATTTTGTATTCAATTATTACTATATTTTAAACACCATCAAAAATATATTTTTATTAAAAATTCCTAAACTACTTACTACTTGGCACTTTACGGAAAAGGTTTGCTGACACTTTCTCTAAGGGATAATTAAAATATTTAATTAAGGGACTATTAACACAGTTATGGGCAAGATTAATAGGACTAACAGGGAACATAAAGCACTCAGGGATAATGAAACAGAGAAACTCATCATCATCTCATGGACCTAAGGGGGAAGAGGAAAGAGATTTTATTGGCACTCTGTTGGAGATGCAGTCCCAGAAATAAGCCTACCACACAGAAGTCATGAACTTAATGAACTCAAATACTGGGAAACCTTTTCACAGAGGGGAAGAGTAAATCCCCTGACACATCTGCAGAAATGATACCTTGAACTGTTTTTATTTTGTTTTTTCCAGTCTCTCACAATGCCTCCCATTGGCCTAACACATCAGAGAGTCAAGGGGCAAAGGAGCTCAGAATGATACTGAATCCACAGAATTAAACTTCCCAGGACAAAGAGTATGATAGAAAAGAATGGGGCCTGGATTTGTAGGGGCAAATAAACAAAATGCCAGCACAAATTTCAGAGCACTAATAGGTATGTGAACGTAAGTATATGCAATGCAGAAAAGAAAACTGGACAGAACACATACATTTTAGAAGCCACAGGCACTTTGGTGGTTATTGAATTTATTGATATAATGCTTCTTAGGAAGATTGTTTCCACTTAGAAGAGGATGTGGGCTGAAAACAAAACCATAAGTAACACAGACATTTAATAAATAAAGAAGAATAGCTTGCAAAGAATAAAGAGAAAAATATTAAAAGCTAAAAAGAATACCTCTTTAAAGTTATTATAGGAATTTAATAACAATGCATGATTTAATTGATTGCTAGCTAACTGCTGTGGTTTAAAAAAGGAAGAAAAATAATGTATGAATTCAACTGCTTTGGCTCAAAAATTTGTGTGTGAGTGTAAATATAGACTCTAACGGCAAAATATTTCTCAAATTCTACCATTCTTTACCACCATCATGGCTACCACCCTACAAGAGTCAACAGTTCTTACTTTAGCTACTGCCAAAACTGATTCTCAGTTTCCACATATATTCTAAGATCTGCTTGCTCATCACAACAGCTTGAATTAACTTTTAATATGTATCACTTCATTCTTCTCAAACCCACTTGAAAACTCTCATCACACTTTAAATGCAACCCAGCTTCTTAGTATGATTCCTCCTCAGAGAATAGTGCTCCTCAATTTTCAGTATGAAGATCTCTTTCCATTTTGTGTCCCTTACTCATTTTCATTCTCTTTCATAGACTCTACCATCACTTGAAACTGTTTCTTCTTCATGTGTTTTATTTTCTGAATTTCCATTGGAAAGGAGGCTCATTGAAGATAATAAAATTCTTTCCTTGCTCATGGCTCTATCTCCAATGCTTATGTGTTCAGTAGAAGAATGAATTCCATTGTGCCTATGTGTCTCTATTGGCAAAAGATACATCTATTATGCTGAGGTTCCCTTCATCTCATAGTTTCTGGTAGTTCTTCCTGGTATGCTTGTACTTATTTTTTTTTTTAAAGATTTTATATTTTTACTTGAGAGAGAGAGCGGGAGAGGAGTAGAAGAAGAGGGACAAGCAGATTCTGGGCTGAGCGCAGAGCCCAATGCAGGGCTCAATCCCATGACTCTGAAATCATGACCTGAACTGCAATCAAGAGTCTGATGCATTACTGACAGTCACCCAGGTTCCCCTTGGTAGGTTTTTATTATATGCAGATCCAAACTTAAAGCAGTATCACATCTGACTACTGTGCATTTTTACTATCTTTGATAAAACTTCAGACCCTCTCATCCAGTTACTGGTTTTTTATCCACTCTAAGTGAGGAACACAAGCCACCCCCGTAATTTTCTGAAGGCCCAATAAAGGCCAAGACTATAGTTATTAATAAATTGCAGCTAATGCTGTGTTCAGAGCCCCACAGGATTAACAAACCCTAATAAATGTACCTCAGGGCTTCATACTGAATCCAGTTAGATAGTTTTATGACAGGAGCCAAGAGAAATTTCTACATCATTACTTTCAGAGACCAAACTTCCAAATTATTTGGACCTCAAAAGCAAGAGCATCCTCTCTTCTTCAGATAAAATGTTTATATTCAATATCAGAGGGTGCTCAAGGTTCCTCAAGAGGAAAATCTTGTTCTCCTGAGAAAATACCCCACATCCATTATGTGGTTGACTTCCAAAGACCAGAACAAAATAATCAGATTAATTGATGGTGCCATTTCCCAAGGCTATATTTTTGTATCTTAAATAGAATCATTTACATCAATTAGATTTTAAATAATATCTGGCCTAATTCATAGTGATGAAAAATGCGTTTCTGATTCTTCAAGGGCACAGGCTGGCTAAAGACAAACTTAAAATATGTTTCTCAACAAACCACATTAATATCTCCCAGTCTTCAGCTTCTGAATTCAGATTTATAATGACATCTCACTTTTCTCCAAGAATAATAGGCAGGCACTTGCTTTAAATTAGTCTAAAAAAGGCCCACTATGGTCATTTTTTCCAAAACCTAGGAATTCTCTTCCAGAAGTAATTTATTCTCAACCTCCAGACGCTGAAACTGCCAACAATTCATAAATGCCATTTCCCTCAATTTGAACATACAAAGAAGTTAATAAATCAATGTGTTCCTCACCAGCCACCTAGTTATACATATATCACATAGAATCACTTCCTACTACTTAACAATGTTGTAAGTCCTCCTTTGCCTACTAAAATTTCAAGTCCTCATTTCACAAGGTATATAAAATATTTCTGCAATCCACCTTTCCTTTCAGATCTCCTGCTACCACCTTACCATTTTATTCCCTATTTTGCCAAGTATTTCTTAAGTGAGTATATGAAGCATGCCATGATGTTTGGGGGCTGGGGATCCAGAAAATGTAAACCCCATCCATACCTTCGAAGAGCTTAAGGTCTAACAAATCATGCACTAATACATAGATAAACATGAAAGTTTTGAAAACTAGAATAGTGATTCAAAAATTTTGACTTGGGAATGTAAACTAGTTTTAGACTTTAGGGAAAAAAAATCTCCTTGCAGAAGTTTTTTTATCATGAGAAATAAAGAATGAGTAAAAATTTCCCATATTCCATGCTTAGGGACTAGAAGAAACAGTTCAAAGGGAGAAGGAATTTAATGTGCTGTTACTTTTTCTGGCCCTCTCACCTTTGAAATTTGTTCTCTCTCACATGTCTTTGCGACCTTGTATAAAATGCAACCCCACTCCGAAAGCCTTCCCCAGATCACTTAAAGACAAGAGTTAAAATAAATACCAGATTAATTTGTAGCTAGGATATACCTAAATTAAGATTTGCCAATTGGCTGTACTTGTGTGAAGATTAGACAATGCAACCACTGATAGTAACTTTCAGATGCTCCAGGAAGACATACATCCTCTGGGAGAAGTGAGTAGTGGCCAGAAATGGCCTGTATATTCTAATGCCCAAACAGCAGTTTCTTGAGTGAGACTCAAGTAACCCTGACCTTCAGGTAGTAGCAGTGCTGGTGGTGAGGTCTGAAAACAAAAGGCCTGATGGCAAAGTACTAAATTGTACTCCTCTATGTACCCCACACTCATGTGTGTGGGGGTATATCTCTTCCAAAGACAGGTAAGCATTCAAGTCCCTGGGTTCAATCATTTTCTGCTAGAAGTACCTTGGAAAATTTTTATTTTCTGAGCAGTCCTGACTGATAGAATGTCCCATAACATTTGCAAGCAGATGCACCTTTTGAAGATCTTAAAGTGATCTTTCTATCTTTGTTTATTTCCTTGTATATTGTCCATAGTTGCATGGCTCTGTATTAAAATAGGTAAGATGACACAAATCTTATGTATGTTCCCCAAGGACTAACACCAGGGAGTAAACTAAATCTGAACATATTTTATGATTAAAAGGACTTCTGTGGATTTAAGAGTAATCTTCAAATGCATAAATAACAATGATTAATCAAAATCCTTTCATAATTTCCCAAACTGCTTCTAATTTGTTAACCTCTTCACATACTTTAGCATTTTAGAATTTTAAATATGACTCACAATTATTATGCATTTTTTGACCTCTAAATAGAATGCTTAAATGACATTGAATGTCATCAGAAAATAATCTCCTACTGTTTTCTAAATGCTGAGTCAAAGGTAGGGAAGTTATGAAAAATAAATGAGGTAAAGCCTAGATGTGTACTCTCAAAGCAGGAGGCACTAATCTTGTAACAATGCTGTGTTCCACTAGCATTGTTATTGCTGCCACATGGAGTGATTGATGGGGATTTAATCATTTTATCTAATAGCTCTGGGTATTAGAAAATGATATATGCTATGCTACAGTTTTTAGAACATTCTGAAGTTTTCTAAAAGTAAGAAATCAGGTATGGAGTTGCATTTTTTTTTAACTTTCCTACATCTAAAATAATGTTGGGGGAGGGTCCTCTGATATTAATTACACAGAATCAAGATTATGTACTTCTACTATCGAGGACAAAAAAAGCAAAGGAGCCCATAATGTCAGATTATTCCTACTAACATATGAAGTTAACACGCTCCTAACTATGCGCTTTAAATGATGAGCATTTAAATTAAACAAGATTGCTTTTATCTGACATGACACAGTTTAATACAAACTCTTGTAAACATAGGCAAAATGTAAATGATGTAAAGTGACTGACCATATGTCTTTTTACTTTAAGAACCATTTTTTTTTCATTTTTAAAATTATTAACATATATTATTTGTTTCAGGAGTATAGGTCTGTGATTCATCAGTCTTATACAATGCACAGTGCTTACCACAACACATAGCCTCCCCAGTATCCATCACCAAGCCACCCCATCCCTCCCACCCCATTCCCTCCAGCAAGCCTGTTTGTTTCCTGAGATTAAGAGTCTCTCATGGTTTGCTCCCTCTCTGGTTTCTTCTTGTTTCTCTATTGCCCTATGATCCTCTGCTTTGTTTCTCAAATTCCACATTATCAGTGAGATCATGATAATTGTCTTTCTCTGATCAACTTATTTCGCTTAGTATAATACTATCCACCTCATTGCAAATGGCAAGATTTCTTTTTTTTTTTTTTTTTGGATGCCTGCACCCCAATGTTTATAGCAACAATTTCTACAACAGCCAAACTATGGAAAGAGCCCAGATGCCCATCAACAGATGAATGAATAAAGAAGATAAGGTACACACACAAAATGGAACATTATGCAGCCACTAAGAAACATTTTTTATTACAGACATTTCTTTAAAACACTAGGTTGTTAAATTATATTTAGTCTACTTGATATCAAACAAGCAAATGATAACATATCGAAATGCAATAGGAGGGGGACACCTGGGTGGCTCAGTTGGTTAAGCGGCTGCCTTCGGCTCAGGTCACGATCCCAGCATCCTGGGATGGAGTCCCACATCGCGCTCCTTGCTCGGCAGGGAGCCTGTTTCTCCCTCTGCCTCTGCCTGCCTCTCTGTCTGCCTGTGCTTGCTCTTGCTCGCTCTCTCTGACAAATAAATAAATAAAATCTTAAAAAAAAAAATAAATAAAAGAAATGCAATAGGAGAGAGAGAGATTGATCTCAACTCTCCTGAAATAAGATGTGGGAGTTTCTTTCAAAGCAGTAGTGAGCTAGTGGGAAGTACTAGAGGATACTGTAAAAAGGTTCATCAATGTGACTAGAAGATCTGCACTTGCTAATTGGCCTTTATTGAATTAGGGCCTTACCCATCCACAAAGACCAGGAGATAGAGGCTCTATTTTTCCTTATGACTGTATTTCAAAGGGGTGGATCCCTGGTCTGACATTCCATTGTATAAAACAAGAGACTGGGGGATTTACATCTCAAAGGGACAGAGAAAGAATCTACAGTTGCAAATTTCCTAAAGTAACTGATGTAACAAAACAAAGGTCAAGGGCCAAGAGTCAAGAAGAAACCTAAATTTAGTCCAGTTAGGGGAATGCTAATAGCACAACATCTTACTCACTAATCATGTAGAAATATAGCAGTAATTGGCTGGAAATTTCTTATTTGATTAGAAAGCTATAGAAAGTACTTATTAAAGAAAATAGGACTTTTAGAATTTTATTTGGACTATTAAAAAGCAAAAAGACAATACAGATCGTTCCAAACTTAAGCTATCACCAACTGATATTTCCAAACTTAAGCTATCACCAATTGATATTTCCCTTTCAGAGTAACAATGTGAAATTTAAGTCACTTTCTTATTTATCATAATTTAATTTATTATTAAGGTATTCCTAAAGTATGCTGACCTGATAGTTAAGAATTAAAGGCACATAATTAATACCCTTAAATTCCTACTCACATATGAAAACCATAAATTTCTCTAAATTTATCAAGTGATTTCATATCTTGTTTTAATATGGAAAATATATATTCTATATATTTATTATCGATAGGCTTATTTTATTTGATCTAATAGTGTGTTTTCATTATAATAAATTATATTCTTTTCCAGTATTCTGGTTATTTCTTGGTGATAAGAGTCTTTGCCTTATTAAGCGAACTTAAACAACTTAAACTATATGCCCACTCAATTGTCAATTCTTCTAGCCTTGTCTTAATCTTACAAGATTTTGATATTTAAAATTATAACTATAATCTGCATCACTTTTGTTTCTTTTGTATTTTCTCTAGTTACATTTCTTCTTTCTTAAATGTTTCGGTAAAAAGTTTCAGACTAACCAAATGCTTGAACAAGGATCAGATTATTTTTAAACAAAATTGTATTTCCTTTAATGACCTCTGTTATACTTCATATTTCAGGTCTACATTTTGAGGCATTGTTAAAAAATGGGTTTGTAGGGGCGCTTGGGTGGCTCAGTGGGTTAAAGCCGCTGCCTTCGGCTCGGGTCATGATCCCAGGGTCGTGGGATCGAGCCCCGCATCGGGCTCTCTGCTCTGCGGACAGCCTGCTTCCTCCTCTCTCTCTCTGCCTCTCTGCCTACTTGTGATCTCTGTCTATCAAATAAATAAATAAATAAAAATCTTAAAAAAAAAAAATGGGTTTGTAGTGTAATCTTTCCCAGCTCCACAATTAAAGAATGACATCACTGTTCTATTAATTTAACTTTGACAAAATGTACAATTTATGTCTGGTACTTCAACTCATGTACTTTTTATTTCTAAAATTTTTTGAGAAAAAATTAATACTGTTGAGAACACTGTATGAATGCCTTTTTTTTTTTTGAGTACCCACTACCCATGATAAGCAATTTTCATGCACTACTTCATTCAATTCTCTGAACTCAACTATTATATTATTAGCTGGCCATGTCATGATAGTATTCCCATTTATTATTAGAGTGTATGAAAATAGTCCTCATAGTCTGGAATGTGAAACAAAACAAAACACCAAAAAAAGAAACCTCACATCAAAACTTGCTAAAACACAAGCTTTCTAAACCCATCAAGAAATTTAACTCATGTCTCTGGAATTTAAATATATGTATTTTTTATTTGACCCCAGGTGGTTCTGAAGCAGATGAATTTCTAACCAGCTCTTCAGGAAAACAATTCTATAGGAAATAATTTTAAGATGAATTAGTTCACCAGTTCTCTATAGGATTTAAATCAAGTATAAATAATAGTATAGATATAATCCATAATCTTATATAATTTCTCAATATTCCCTATAGTATTTATACTCATTAATATTATAAATACTTTAATAAAAGTATTTTTTAATATTTTATTTATTTGAGAGAAAGAGAGAGAGAGAGAGCATGAGAAGGGGGAGAGTCAGAGGGAGAAGCAGACTCCCTGCTGAGCAGGGAGCCTGATGTGGATCTCAATTCTGGGACTCCAGGATCATGACCTGAGCCAAAGGCAGTTGCTTTACCTACTGAGCCACCCAGGTGCCTCTAATAAAAAGTATTTTTAACTTATTTCAAATAAAGCATATTTGAAAGAAAATATAAATGTGACTTTTATTCTCTACTAGTCTTTTTGTCCTAAGACTATTTGGTACTCAATAATATAATTTTAAATTTCATCTTTTATCAGTCAAAATAAAGATACTCACTTTTTATTTTTATTTATTTATTTATTTTAATTTATTTATTTGTCAGAGAGAGAGCAGGAGCGAGCACAGGCAGACAGAGAGGCAGGCAGAGGCAGAGGGAGAAGCAGGCTCCCTGCCGAGCAAGGAGCCCGATGTGGGACTCGATCCCAGGATGCTGGGATCATGACCTGAGCCGAAGGCAGCTGCTTAACCAACTGAGCCACCCAGGCGTCCCGATACTCACTTTTTAAATATGAATTCATTATGTAATTTCTTCACATACATTCTGGAAAAACGTCATCAGATTGATTTTGCATTCTTTGAGATTCTCATGTGTTTATCTTAGATGATTTAACTGGCGTAATTGTGTATGTGTATGTGATGTAATTGTGTATGTCTGTGTGTGTATATGAATTGTCTTTATTTGAGCAACAGAAATGAAAATTGTTCACTTCCTCAATTCAATTGTTTCCATATCTCTTCCAAGTAGATTTATGTGCATTGAATATCTTTTAAAATACATTATTTTGTTCAAATGTTTCTTACTTTCTCAATTAGAAGGGAATAGTTATGTCAGAGGTCTGCAAACTATTCTTTTCCATATTGGATATTTCCCTCTGGGAAAGAAAGAAAGGTGACATAATATATTTACAAATCTGTGCAAGATAATAGGTCTCCTGGCAAACACATTAGAGGTATTTGCTAGTAAGAAAATTTTTCTATGGAATGCTATTAGTGGGATGTACCTAGTCTAAGATTGCTTATGGCCACCTAGAATGTATAGATTTATGGAACATAGCTCTTTAGAAAATGCCATAAAAGCTATGCAATTATATATATTTATAAAATGCACATGTTGCATGATCAAAATAGCTCTTTCCTCTTAAGTAATTTATATGCAGGCTTAGTTAGAAAACACAGACATAAGTCTTGGCCAGTGTACATTTAGATGTAGCAGACAAGGACCTGCATAGCTATGGTTGGTGGTCCTTTCTTTCTCCCTGCTTCACTAATGACTTGTAAATACTTGTATTCTCGATATGTAAGATCATTGATTTGTGTGAGTCTCATTTGAAAATTTAATTATTTGTCTTCTCACTCATCATACATGATTTCTACACCAAATGAGCATACCTCCCAATAATGTGTGTTGATACATATTAATTAGAATGACAGTTTGTTATACTATTGTAGAGAAATTTATCAGATTAAATATCTATATTTATTCATATTTATCAATATTTGTATTTATATCTATATATTTTGTTTCTACAAATGTTTCTATGTATATATATGTGTGTATGTACAAAGATATCTATTTATGTGTATATATAGTAATACACATAATATATACTTATATTTTATATCATAAGTTGATGTTTCATTAGTGAAATATAATAAGTAGATGTTTGAGAATGTCCATTCAGACAGATATAAGTAAGGAAAAATTTTGAAGATTTTACATATTTGCAACCTAAAAATGAAGTGTGGCAAGGACATTTTTGAAGTCTGACTAATACTAAGTCCCCATGCCCCTCTTGCTAATGAAATGCAAATGAACTAAACCAATGCAAGAAGGTAACTGGGACAAAAGTATTTCACTTTGGAAAGGGACTGGGGTGAAGATATTTCATTAGAGATTAAAGAATAAGATGACACTGGGAGAAACATTAAAATAAAAATTGTGCGCTTACCTTGCACAATTGACAGTATCATGTGTGTTTCAAATGTCTATCAGCATTCTAAGGTTCTGCCACCAGCAGTAAAAAAACAGGTATACATGAATCCTCATTTTGTTTCTCAACTATCCTACTTATGGCCTTTACTATATAAAAGGAATCCAAACATGGTAATTAACATAAGCTAATAATTTTAATGATTTCTTCCTTAATTTCTATCCTTTCTCTTTGCTGGAGAGAGTTAAGATTAAGAGACTAACGGCACAAATTATTTTAAAAAAGTATTTTACTTTAGCAAAAGGAGTTAATAAATCTTGACAAACATGGACATACATAGAAAGTAGCATCTCATGAGAGTAGTACTGTTATGAATTCAACCTATATTAAATTAACAAGTTTAAAATTTTTAAATATCCATATAAACAGAGGTATTAATTTTCTTCAAGCATTATGAGATCATAAGAACTTTCTGTATTAATCATGAAGAGTGATACTACTTTAAAATGTGTGATTTCCCCCAAAGTTTTTCTAAATCTTTTAAGAGCTATTGCTCCCTAGAAAATTGTCATACAAAACATCACTCATGTTTTAGTGATCACGAAATGTTTGTTTTTAGTTCATGATGACTTAAGTACAGAAACTGAAAGTAAGTATTTAGAATCTGTTACAGCAATTTGACATTGGTCCAATAACCTAGAACGGGGTCAGTGTGCTAGATACATACCAGTTAGTGTGCTATCAAAGTCACAAGTGCAGAAGCTATATGCTAGGACCATTTTACAAAATATGCTTTAAGATTAGTTTTCCAAGTGTGAAAAAAAAAGAAAAAAAAAAAGAATTCATACAATTATATCACAGAAAGATAGTTTAAATGTAACTGTAAATTTAATAACTGATCAAAGATTGAAGATGGGGGGTGCCTGGGTGGCTCAGTCATTAAGCGTCTGCTTTCAGCTCAGGCCATGATCCCAGGGTCCTGGGTTCGAGCCTGGCATCAGGCTCCAGCCCCACATTGAGGGGGGGGTCCCTGCTCAGCACGAAGCCTGCTTCTCCCACTCCCCCTGCTTGTGTTCCCTCTCTCACTGTGTCTTTGCCAAAATAAACAAAATTTTAAAAAAAATTTGAAGATGGATTGTGAGATGTAATAACACTGAGTACTTCTTGAATAAAATTTAAGTGAACATTCTATTCTGTTCTTCGTTGAATTATGTCAAAAAATCTCTTTTCAGGGGCTCCTGCGTAGCTCCATCAGTTAAGCCACTGATGCAGCTTTGGCTCAGGTCATGATCTCAGGGTTCTGAGATGGAGCCCTGGGTCAGGCCTGCTTAAGATTCTGCTTTCTCTTCTTCTGCCCCTCTCCATCCCTTGCTCATACATGCTCTCTCTCTCTCTCTCTCAAAAAGAGAGAGAGAGAGAGAGAAAGAATAAATCTCTTTTCAGTTCCTAACAGCCTGGAAAGGAAGAAAATACAATATAAGTAAACTGGTCATTCAACACACATTAAGAAGCTCTGAGCTACAGCACAGTCTGTGACCACCTGAATCAAGGCAACAAGGCAAACAAAAGTTCTCTTGAAGTCAGCTTGAATCTGTTGCACAAGAAAAAAACTGGGACTCTTTTTTTTTTTTTTTTTTTTTTAACCTAGAAAAACAAGTACTAGGCCTAATAGCAAAATGGTTGAAAAAATGATCAGATCAGAACTGACTCATCTCCAATAAATATATGATGTATATTAACAATTTCATTGCTTATTTTCATGAGTAAATAATATCACATATCTGAATCATTATTTAATTAAGAAAATAAATAACACTGGTTGTCAGGAGTACAACTGATGGCTATATGATCTAACTGGAAACAGATACCACTGCCTTCAATGACTGAAATTTTCTATAGGAAAAATTTCAGATGTGTTTGGAGGATCTCCTTATCAATAAAAACTTATTTTTAATATTGGAACAAACTTTTCTAGGGGAAAATTGTATTTGATATGTAAAATAAGTGGAGGACATTATTATCAAGTTTAATATTTTAAATATAAAAATCCTAACAACCAATAGCTGTAGAGATATAGGTAGACACATTTTTTTAAAAGATTTTATTCATTTATTTGACAGAGAGACCAGAGAACACCAGCAGGGAGAGTAGAAGAGGGAGAAGTATGCTTCCTGCTGAGCAGGGAGCCGATGCGGGGCTCAATCCCAGGACCTTGGGATCATGATCTAAGCCAAAGGCAGGTGTTTAACAGTTGAGCCACCCAGGCACCGCGATAGACACATTTTTGTCTCATCTTTTTTTAGTATGTTGTTAATGAACTGTCAGGGTTACTGAGGACTGTGAGCTGTACCAATTTTTTTCTACTTGCACAAATTTCTAATTTTTATATCTCCAGGGGCAAACCATATTTCTTATTTAGCTGCTTAAAGCACAGAGACAACATTTATAAATTGGTACACAATCTGAAGATAAACAATCCATCATATTGTATTAGATAACTCAAACTTTAATTACACAGATAAAACCACTTTCATTAAGAAACATGTTATATATTATACAACCAAATCCCTTCATTAAATTCTATTAACACAATTAATAAGCAATTCACCCAATGCATTGCTCTCTTTATCACTGGTTTACTTTGAATTATTAAACAAACCTCTGAGTAGAAGACCCATATGAATTTCAAATACCACTTATTGATTTAGTTAATATATACTACACATAATACCTTTTTATATGCATATAAAAAAATTCCAGTATTTGTTTATCTTTCAAGGACAATAGAATTGCCTAGATTAAATTCAATTAATAAATTTTGCTATGGAATAGAAAGAAGAAAAAAAAAATTGGTTGCCAACTAAATGATGACCTTTCCTTCTCTATAAACCCTGGGCACCCTGGGGAAAAAAAATACTGATTTTCTTTTTTTCTGTTACAGTACTGCTATTTATTAAGTATCCCAGAATCAGGGTCTGGGCAATTTATATGGCATCCTGTGCGCTCTGTAGTTTGATACATTTTAAAGATATGAGAAAAAGAATTGGGCTACAATAATTATATTTTACAAATTTATATCAGACCCACCTTCCAACCTCAAGAGTTTCTGATATTCCTCATCCTCATTCCTTGATGTTTCCTCAGTTAAGATGTCAGCATTCCTTGTGCAGGATAAATCACATTGATAGAAAATGCCGTACTGCCCAGGAGGCTGTTCTGAGTAGTTCAGGATAGTTGGGAGGTTTTCGATACATAGCTTGTTTTATCAACCAGGAACATAGATTTTTAGACAAAAAATTGATGGTTTTCCATCCAAAAAAAATATTCTGAGTTAGCTAAAAGAGGGAGACACACTGATACTTGCTATATTGGCTTTTTTCTTCATTTACAAATAGAGAAAAGGAATTTTTTTTTATTATCAACTTTGGTGTATCTTTTTTGACAAACTTTGCCCCATCTTTAACTTTTTCCAAAATGAAATAGACTTTTACAGGATATTGTATTTTAAAGATTTTTTTTAAAGATTTTTTTTTTTTTTTTATTCATTTGATAGACAGAGATCACAAGTAGGCAGAGAGGCAGAGAGAGACAGAGGAGAAAGCAGGCTGTCCGCAGAGCAGAGAGCCCGATGTGGGGCTCGATCCCAAGACCCTGGGATCAGGGCCGGAGCCGAAGGCAGCGGCTTTAACCCACTGAGCCACCCAGGCGCCCCAGGATATTGTATTTTAATACCATGGTTTTAAAGTTTTAATGAGGGACGCCTGGGTGACTCAGTTGGTTAAGCAGCTGCCTTCGGCTCAGGTCATGATCCCAGCATCTTGGGATCGAGTCCCACATCAGGCTCCTTGCTTGGCAGGGAGCCTGCTTCTCCCTCTGCCTCTGCCTGCCACTCTGTCTGCCTGCTCTCTCTCCGGAAAATAAATAAATAAAATCTTTAAAAAAAAAATTTAAAGTTTTAATGACATTGTTTTCAGTTGCATAACATACCATTAGGACCAAATCAAAAAGTAGAAAGCGTAGTTTTACTTTAAAAAAATAACAATTCCTATCAACTCTACATTTAATATTAAACTAAAGCTTGAATTCATATTTAAAATTAAACTCAAATTTGAACCTCATGCAAAGCTTAAATCAATCTCATACTCATATACTCTCATTTGTTCCGTATAAATATATAAAGAAATATGTGTGATCATATAATATGGGTATCTCATATTCAAAACAAGATACATTTTTAAAAGTTTGATATTAAGGTTAACATGGAAAATCCCTACAAATTTATATGAAATATTCCTCACAATGTATTAAATTTTAGAAGATTAACAAATGCTAGGTTTTGTAACTGTGGGGGAAGGAAATACAAACACAGATCATTAAAACTTGACCCTGAGCACCCCATAACTTTCCAACTGAGACCTAAGTTTTGCCAGTTGTTCTCCTCAACTGTAACAGCCTAAATTCAATAATTTTTTTAAGAAGTTTAGATATGCAGGTTCAAAGTGCAGAGTGAAGGAATAAAATTAGAGTGGAACTGATTTTGATCTCTTAATTTATACAGTACCTTCCATATTTAAGAAAAAAATCTCCTGAAATTCTGGAATGATTTTTAAATGACCAAGTTCATAAAATGACCAAAAAAATGGGAAGGACTTTGAAATATATTTTATCAATTAAACTTACTTGTCTATATCTGTAACCAACAATAGAAACTTTGACTAGCTGTCATAGGTTTTATTAATTTGATATTTAAGAAATCTTTTTATAACTTGAAAGACTGAATAAATGAAAGAATATCAACAAACATTGCACTTTAAAAAATAAAAGATGAAGTAAGGACATTATTATTACTAAAATGCAAAGTTGATTCTGCTATCTATCCAAGTTATGAGTTACATGTATTACATTATTATATCATTATATCATTTCATATTATGTGTATGTGTGTACAATATTGCATACTTATACACACATTTTCTTGTAAATAAACAGTCAATATTTAGTATCAGGAAATAAGTATCTCATATAAACTTAATTTTATTTAAGTAAAAGAAATATCAATTAACGTGCTTCCTTCTTTGTCTTACATATCTAAAAATCCAAAATTAAATACAGTACTTAAGGTAGAAACTCAGTTCCCAGGTACCTTGTGTTTACAGTGACATACCCAAACATATGAAAATAATTTTTAAAGCATATTATTATATAATGTGTTTAGTCTTTAAGGTAGTAATTAAATTTAAAACAAAAGTTGTACCTATACAACTTTTTCTAGATTTTTCTTATTGTTATTCTCATTTCTGGAATGTTTTCTATGTGTCTCAGGACTGAGATGCTTTTTATGTATTGAGAGTACCTGGGCTTCAAGGTTAATCCTCAGTGTTAATATAAGTCTTATTATATATTTCAGCCTTAAATTTTTACACATTGTACTATTACAGTCCACTCTCAGCATATCTCAGTCATGAAGCTACTCACTTTTTCAACCATATAAGTCCGTCATAATTTTAACAGAGACACTTCTATTTTATTCCAAAGTTTCCTTTTATAATCCAGCTCTTGTTTGTTCTTATGTAAAAACTTTTGTAACAACACTTGCTGTACAAGAATCTATACTAGTAGTCATAGCACTTTAGATCTTATAGCTATTTTTCATATAGCAATGCAAGCTCAGAGAAATTAAATGATTTGTAAATTGTCAGGTCTAGAAATAAAAATTTTCACTTGTTCAACATGCCAAGGTTCTGGGTTTCTTTTCTGATATATGAATGACTTAGTCTTAATAGAAAAGATAGTTACAACCAGTTGAAGTTTATAGTGTAGAAGTTTTCCTCTCAGAAGTAGTTTACAAAGTTTTAAGGAGCAAATCAGAATGTTAGCAAGGTAGTATAAAAATGATTGTGATAAACACAAACAGAGGAAAATGACACAATACTTCAGGGGCTTTTTGAAACTTTCTAAATTAATATCAATGTGTCAATATTTCTGCACATTTAACCAAAAAGAAATACCAAGTTTTACTTCAATAATTTTAATAACTGTTACTTTCATAGCAAACTTAGATTCTCAACAATGCCCTGAGGACCTCTGCTTCTAGCCAAGATACAGAAAAATGTATAGGATTCACACTTTCATTGAAAACAACAAATAATTGAAGACAAAAAGGGGAGAATGATCATGGAGAGCAGAAAAGGAAATAAAGTGAATACTATGATCTAACTTATAGCTCTGAGAGAATTTCTAGGCACAGGAACACAATACCCACATTAGGCTGGAAATAATCATTGAGATAACAGATGAAGTTGAAATTCTGGGTGAAGACAAAATTCGTAGAATAAATACAGGAGAATAAAGTGCTGTGCAAATACAGAGCTCTAGATAAATGTGAAGGGCTTACCCCCACTATCCAGCAGAATATGGATTGTTGTATACATAAGAGAAAAGTAACAAAGGACAGGTAAATAAATGTTTGAGAGGGAGAGTCAGATGTACATTGTCCAGTGCTTATACTGGGCTGAGAATGTGGCATGATCCTATTGAAAAACTAAGAAATTACAATGAGATAATACCTCACACTCATCAGAATGGCTAAAGTCAACAACACAAGAAACAACAGGTGTTGAGGAGGGTGTCAAAAGGTGAACCTTCTTACACTGCTAGTGAGAATGGAAATTGGTGCAACCATGGTGGTAAAAAGAGTGGAAGTTCCTCAAAAAGTTAGAACTAGAACTATCCTATGATCTAGCCATCACGCTACTGGGTATTTAGTCCAAGAATACAAAAACAGTAATTCAAACAGATACATGCACTACTATTTTTATTCCAGCATTATTTATAATAGCCAAGATATGGAAGCAGTACAAGTATCCATCTATAGATGAATATCTATATAGAAGAAATGGTATGTATATATATACAATGGAATATTATTTAGCCATAAAATAGAATGAAATCTTGTCATTTCCAACAACATGGATGGAGCTACAGAGTATAATGCTAGGCAAAATAAGTGAGTCAGAGAAAGACAAATACCGTATGATTTCACTCATATGTGGAACTTAAAAGAGCAAAAGAGACAGAGAGAAAGAGAGAGAAACCAAGAAATAGACTCTTAACTCTAGAGAAAAAACTGATGGTTACCAGGAGTGGGGGGAGGGGGGATGATGGGAGGGTGGCTAAAATAAGTGATGAGGATTAGAGAACACATTTATCTTGATGAGCACTGAGTAATGTATAGAATTGTTGAATCACTATATTGTACAGCTGCAACTAATTTAACACTGTATGTTAAATATATTGTAATTAAAGTTTTTAAAAAATTAACTAAAGTAGAAGAAAGATTTGGAAATCTCGTAACTCATGGAGCAGTGGATGAAGTACATAAAAAGGTCTTGTCTCAAGAAGAGAGTAATTAGCACTGGGTTAAGCACAGCTCTGGTCCTTCCACCAAACAGTAAAAACAAGAATAAAAAATAATAAACCATTTTTAGATAATTTAACTGCATCTCAGAACAAAGGTGATAAAGATCTACAAGAGAAAAAAACAAACAAGGAAAGACTAGAGTAATATTCACCAAGTAGAATAGAACCTAATAAAATATTGTCAGTGAAGCAAAGATTAAGAAAATTTGACCAATAATGAGGAGAAAAATCAACAAAGTGAAACTGACACATAACTAAACCAGATGTTAAAATTAGCAGACAATGACACTAAAAGTATTGAATTTGTATTCCATATAATAAAAAAATTATAGAGACATGAAAAAAAATTTTAAAAGATTCAAAGTTAAAATCCAGAGATTAAAACTATACTGTCTCTGATGAAAAATATACAGCTAATATTAATGGCAGATTAGATATTTTAAGGAAAAAAATAGTGAACTTGAGTTATTGGGATTAGGAATTTAGAAAATGAATACAGAGAAAACGAAAAAATTAAAAATTGTTACTGAGCTGTAGGAAAACACTGAGTGGCCTGGAGACCTAATATGTAAGTAATTGGAGACTTCAAAGAAGAGAAAAATGACAAAAAATGAAGAAAATATGGCCAAAATTTGATGAAAACTATAAACCTACAGATCCAAAAAGTTCAGCAAGCTTAGAGCACAAGCAACATGAAGAAAACTGCATCAATGTGCACTCTAACCAAATCATCCAAATTATATGACAAACATAACATTATAAATTTATCCAAAGTATTTTCAAAAGACCAAAAATAAAGATGCCAGCAGAATCATTCTTGGAAGCTATCCAAGGAAGAATACTGCAGTGCAACATTTTTCAAGAGTTGAAAAACAGAAAAAAGAAAATTATGTTATGAACTCAATGAGTTAATATGAGATCATCCAAAAATGATAAAATAAAAATCTTTTCAGACATACAAAAGCTGAAAATTTAATTACTACCAAACCCACCCTTTAAGAAGTGGTAAAGTCTTTTAGGCAGAAAGAAAATGACATTAAATAGGAATCAATATAGAAGAACAAAGAGGATCAGAAAGAGCACATAAGTAAATAAATTATTCCTTTTTATTTAAATATATTTTTTAAATAACTGCTTTTATAAAGGCAACAATTTATGATATAGTTTATAACATGTGAGCAAGTAAAATATATGAAAATATCATAATGGCTAGAAGGGAGAAATGGGAATTTTAATACTGTAAGATAATCACACAGCAGATAAAAGTGAGATAATACAACTTGAAAATTGATTGTAGCAAGTTAAAATATACATTATAGAGGTTAACATAGCCATTAACTTAACAAAAATAATAATAGCTAATAAGCCAACAAAGGAGACAAAACTGATCATAAAATTACAAATGATGGCAGAAAAAAAACAGGTAGCATAAATATTTTTTTAAAAAGAAGATGATAAACTTAAACTTGGCCTTATGAATGGTCACATTAATTAAAAAGGACTAAATTCCTCAATTAAAAGTCAAATAATGTCAGTATAGATTAAAACCAAGACCTAGTTATATGCTGCTATTAAGAAATATGGTTCAATAAAAAAATTAAGTTAGAAGTAAAATGTTTGGGAAAGATATGTGATGCTATCAGAAATCAGTGACTTTGTCAAGCATAGTAACATTCCCATAATAGGTATTGCCATTATAGAGAAAAGGGGACAGAAAATTTATTTGAAGAAATAATAGCTGAAAACTTCCTGAATCTGGAAAAGGAAACAGTTATCCCTATCAAGGAGGCATAGAGCGCCTCCCAAAAAATAAGCCCAAGAAGGTCCACATCAAGACACATAGTAATTAAAATGGCAAAAAATAGGGATAAAGGAAAAATTTTAAGAGCATCAAGAGAAAAGAAGAGTTACATACAAGGGCAACTCCTTAAAGTTTTGAGCAGATTTTTCAGCAAAATCTTTGCAGGCCAGAAGTAAGTGGCATGATAGATTCAAAGAGCTGAAAGGGAAAAATCTGCAGCCAAGAATATACTATCCAACATGGTTATCAATCAGAGTACAAGGAGAAATAGAGTTTTTCAGACAAACAAGAACTAAAGGAGTTAATGGCCAATGACCCAGCCCTACAAGAAGCATTAAAGGGGACTCTGAGTGCAAAAATAATAAAAATAAATATTTCTATAAAAACCAGCTAAGGAATTAATAAATTAAAAAGGATGTAAAATATAACTTCATATCCCTAAGATACAGGGAGGAGAAGAGTAAAGAATGGACTCAAACTTAAGTGTCCATCACCTTAACATAGACTGCCATATGCAGAAGATGTTATATATGAACCACAAATCAAAAACCAGTAATATATGCAAAGAATAAAAATAAATAATTCATGAATATCAGTAAAGAAAGCCAATCAACCATGAAAGAGAACATGAGAAGGATCAGAGAAAAACTACAGAAACCAAGTAGTAAAATGGCAATAAATAATAAATAAATTAAATAATAATTTTAAAAATCCCCAAAAACGAAAGTCCAGAGCCATCTGTCTTACAGGAAAATTCTACCAGACATTTAAAGAAGAGTTAATACTGATTCAAACTATTCCAAAACCTAGAAATAGAAGGAAAAACTTCTAAATTCATTCTATGAAGCCAGTTTCACCCAATAAAGACACTACAAAAAAAGAGAAATATGCAAGCCAGTATCTCTGGTGAACATAAATGCAAAAATTCTCAACAAAATGCCAGCAACCTGAATCCATCAATAAATTAAAAAAAAAAATACACCATGATCAAGTGGGATTTACTCCAACAATACAAGGGTGGTGCCATAGCCACAAATCAGTCAACATGATACAACACATCAATAAAAGAAAGAATAAAAACCATATGGTCATCTTAATAGATGCAGAAAAAGCATTTGATAAAGTACAAAATGCATTCAGGATAAAACCCTCTACTAAGTACATCTAGGGGGAACATACCTCAATGTAAGAAAGGCCTTGTATGAAAAACCCATAGCCAACATCATACTCAATGGTAAAAACAACAAAAACAAAAACAACCTGAGCGCTTTTCCCCTAAGATCAAGAACAAGTCAAGGATGTCTACCCTCACCATTTTTATTCAGCATAGTACTAGAAGTTCTGACCATAGCAACAGAATGAAATAAAAGGCATCCAAATCGATAAGGAAGAAGTAAAACTCTCATTATTTGCAGGTTACATGATATTATACATAAAACACCCTAAAGACTCCACCAAAAAACTGCTAGAATTGATAAATGAACTTGGTAAAGTCCCAGGATACAAAATCAACATGCAGAAAGCAGTTGCATTTCTATACAGCATTAATGAAGAAGCAGAAAGAGAAATTAAGAAATCTATCCATTTGCAACTGCACCAAAACCAATAAGATACCTAGGAATAAACCTAACCAAAGAGGTGAAAGACTTGTACTCTGAAAACTATAAAACATTGGTGAAAGAAACTGAAGATGACTCAAAGAAACAGAAAGACATTCTATGCTCATGGGTTGGGAGAGCAAATAATGTTAATTGTATTATCCAAAGCAATGTATGGATTTAATGCAATCCCTATCAAAATATCAACAGCATTTTTTTTTTCACAGAACCAGATAAATAACCCTAAAATTTGTATGGAGCCACAGAAGACTCTGAATAGCCAAAACTATCTTGAAAAAGAAAAATAAAACTGGAGCCATTACAATTCCAGATTTCAAGTTATAAAACAAAGCTGTAGTGATCAAAACAGTATGATACTGGTATAAAAATAGAGACATAAGTCAATAGAAAAGAATAGAAAACACAGAAATATATATATATATATATATATATATATATATATGTATATATATATATATACATACATACATACACAATTTATGGTCAATCCTCAATGAAGCAAAAGTGAATATACAATGGGAAAAAGAATGTCTCTTTAACAAATGGGGCTCCCTGCTCAGTGAATGGAGAGTCTGCTTCTCCCTCTGCCCATCCCCCTACTCTTGCTCTTCTCACTCTTGTTTTCTCTCCTGCTCTCAAATAAACAAATAAAATCTTTAAAAAACAAAGCAAAACAAATGGCATTGGGAGGGGTGCCTGGGTGGCTCAGTCAGTTAAGTGTCTGCTTTTGGTTCAGATCATGATCTCAGGGTCCTGGGATTGAGCCCGGCATTGGACTCCCAATGGGGAACCTGCTTCTCCCTTTTGCTCTGCCTCTCCCTTCCACTTTTCTCTCTCAAATAAATAAAATCTTTTTTAAAAATGGTGTTGGGAAAACTGGCCAGCTATATGAAAAAGAATGAAACTGGACCACGTCCTTTCAGCATACACAAAATAAACTCAAAATGCATTACAGACCTAAATGTGAGACCTGAACGAGAGAGAGAGACTCCCTTTCTTTGCAGATCACATGATACTCTATGTGGTAAACCCCAAAAGATTCAACCCCAAGCTATTAGTTCTCATACAACAATTCAGCAATGTGACAGGATACAAAATCAATGCACAAAAATCAGCTGCCTTTCTATAAACTAACAATGTAAATGAAAAAAGAGAAATTAGGGAATCAATTCCATTTACTCCAAAAACCATAAGATACCCAGGAATAAACCTAACCAAAGAGGTAAAGGACCTATACTCTAGAAACTACAGAACACTTATGAAAAAAATGGAGGAAGATACAAAGAGAAAGAAAACATTCCATGCTCAAGGATTGGGAGAATAAACATGGTTAAAATGTCTATGCTGGCTAGAGCAATCTACAATTTTAATGCCATACCTATGAAAATACCATTGGTATTTTTCACAGGACTGGAACTGATAATCCTAAAATTTGTATGGGACCAGAAAAAATCCTAAATCACCAGAAGAATGTTGAAAAAGAAAACCAAAACTTGGGCATCATGTTGCATGACTTCAAGCTTTATTACAAAGCTGTGATCACCAAGACAGTATGGTATTGACATAAAAACAGAAACATAGATCAATAGAACAGAATAGAGGACCCAGAAATGGACCCTGAACTCTATGTTCAACTAACCTTTGACAAAGCAGGAAAGAATATCCAATAGAATTATTTCATTCTAGGGACACCTGTGTGGCTCAGTCGGTTAAGCCATTGCCTTCAACTCAGGTCATGATCCCAGGGTCCTGGGATTGAGTCCCTCATCCGTCTCCTTGCTCAGCAGGGAGCCTGCTTCTCTCTCTGCCTCTGCCTACTTGTGCATGTGCTCTCTCTCTGACTAATAAATAAATATTTTTTAAAAAAGAATTATTTAATTCTAAAAACAGACCTTGAAGCAGCCTATAAATAAAAACTGAACTATAGAAAAAACAATATAATTAATCATTAAAGGTCTTCAAATTTGTTTTAAAATTTTAATTTTTTTAAATATGTGTTTTTAAGTTTTACTAATGAACTGACCTTGGTAACTAGAATATCCCAAAAGATATCTATGAATTACTGTTTATAACAACATACTCCCGTTCCACATAAATCTTCTTTACTGTTTGATAAAGCAAATTACTTTATCTGCTTTATCTGCCAAGATACGTATACTGAATTTACTCCTATCTATATGAATTTAGGTGAGTTTTAAAATCAACTTAAGTTTCCCTTACTTTTATTTGTGAAATGGTGGTATAAATACCAACCTCAAAGTGTCATTGTAGGAATAATATAGATAATATATTTTGTCTAGCATATTTTAGAAACTCAACTAATTTCACTTCCTTTTTCTTGTTCACATTTTACTTACTGACCATTCCATTTTAATTTCTAGGTTAATATGACCATTCATCTTTCATATAAGTAAAAGTTACTTTGAAACCTTTCTGTGATTGATTTTTAAATATTGTGTGGCAAATTCATATGACCCCTTTGAGACTGAAAGAAGACTGGTCCTTTGGAAATCCTCTATAGTAGTGCAGATTATGTCTCACATTTATTTGCTTAGTAACAATCTATATCTGGATTTGCTACACAATGATTCATGGAAGCTAAAGATAAAGGATTTAACTCTATTTTATTTGGATAAAATTACACAAGTCCTTGAGACTTGATATGATAAATTTAATAATATTTGCCAAATCTTTACCTGGAAGTCTGATACTACAGTGGATGATGTTAATGATGATGAAGACTGAATATTGCATATACACAGATTTGGTGCAAATGAAATCTTATAGAATAGTAAAGGGCACATACATCTTAAAATGCACATCTATATTTTGGATAATCTAATTCTTAAAATGTTGGAGTAGGTATCTTCCAATATAAAATAAATGAATATATAAATAATAAATAAATAATAATTAAATAAAAGATTGAACTCACTATGCAGCTGGGATGTTCTAAATATTCTGTTCAGAATAGATAAGAATTGAATACATATGTTATCCAAAATAACCATTTGTGGGGTTGCCTGGGTGGCTCAGTGGGTTAAGCCTCTGCCTTCAACTCAGGTCATGATCTCAGGGTCCTGGGATTGAGCCCCGCATTGGGCTCTCTGCTCAGCAGGGAGCCTGCTTCCCCCTCTCTCTCTGCCTGCCTCTCTGCCTACTTGTGGTCTCTATCTCTGTCAAATAAATAAATAAAATCTTTAAAAAAAAATAACCATTTGTATAAACAGTCTGTTATGAATGGGTTTCTTCTTATATTATTGTATATTGGGAGTTAAAATGAGGAATCAAGGGGAAAAATTACCTCATATAAATTTTATGTAAGACCTTATATAAATTTATATATACATAATTGATAGCATATTATATGAATTTATATAAAATTGATAATTGTATTTTAAAAGACATTAATGAATACTTAACCTTTGTGTTTATTTTGAAAACAAACTTAAAAATTAATCTTTTTCTTTTTTTTAAAGATTTTATTTATTCATTTAAGAGAGAGAGGGAGAGAGGGAGCGAGAACAAGTGGAGGGATAGAGAGAAGGAGAAGCAAACTCCCTGCTGAGCAGGTAGTCTGACACGGTACTCGACCCTGGAACCTGGACACCATGACCTAAGCTGAAGGTGGAAAGCTTAATTGACTGAGCCACACAGACGTGCCCAAAATTAATATTTTTCTTAAAAAATATTTTAAAATTAACAATATTAAATTATGTAACACTTCTAGATCACTTAAAAATAAACACAGAATAGAAGTCCTAGAAAACGGACACATATTAATTTTTTTCTTTTTTTTTAAGATTTTATTTATTTATTTGACAGAGATCACAAGTAAGCAGAGAGGCAGGCAGAGAAAGAGGGGGAAGCAGGCTCCCTGCTTTAGCAGAGAGCCTAATGTGGGGCTTGATCCCAGGACCCTGGGATCATGACCTGAGCCAAAGGCAGAGGCTTTTACCCACTGAGCCACCCAGGTACCCTTAATTTTTTCATTTTACATAGGTTGCCATAGACTGATGCTGTATGATTTTTTTTTTTTTTAAGATTTTATTTATTAGTTAGAGAGAGAGAGAGAGAGATCCAGCACAGGCAGACAGAGAGGCAGGCAGAGGCAGAGGGAGAAGCAGGCTCCCTGCCGAGCAAGGAGCCCGATGTGGGACTCGATTCCAGGACGCTGGGATCATGACCCGAGCTGAAGGCAACCGCTTAACCAGCTGAGCCACCCAGGCGTCCCTGATGCTGTACGATTTTTTGATGATTAGAGAAATTGATTCTTTACTGTAGGAAAATTTTAAAGCATCAACTATGTTATCAAAAAATAACCTATGTGCTTTCCAAATTACCGGAGAAATACTGAAAGAAAATATAGTTATGGAGGAAGAAATGGAACACAAGTAAATAAATAAGAAGCATAAGGTCTGAGAATAAACAACTGCATGTAAAGACAATATACTTGTTTTGTGAAACAGTATAGCATAATGTTTAAGAACATAAGCTCCAGGGGCTGACCACCATGATTTGAAATCTACCTTGGTTTCTCCCTAAATGTATCGTCTTGGATAAGTGATTTAATCTCCCCATGCTTCAATTTCCTCATATAAAATACAATACAAGTGGTAATAAAATATACCTGTTTGATTTTTTGATGATTAAATGTATTTTGTGAAGATTGAAACCCTTATAGTGTCTACTTTTTATTATCACCATTTACTCTTGCACATAAAAGTAATGAATTAAACATACCCACTAAAAGAAAAATCACTATTAGAGTCAAAATAGGTTATAAAAGGATTCCTTAAAAATTACATAGTTTACACAGTGATATAACAAGAAAGCAGAAGATAAATGTTTCAAAAGACAGGAAACAAACACAAGAGAAAGGTAACGACAATTAGCAAGTAACAGAAAGTTGCAGAGTTAATCAGGATGCCTAAATAATTATTAATCTAGAAAGAAGACTGACAGAATCCAGTAGCAACATCTCAAGGGGAAAATATCTATTATCTGTTTAACTTGACTCTAAGGAAATAATGTTAATGTATATTATGTTAAAGTATGAAGAGACTGAGTCAAATTAAAAGAAAGAAGTAGAAGAAGAGATGTGGAGGAATTAAACTAATGAAGCAGTAGTACATTATTAATTCCAGTGGTGGGATAAAAGTCATAAATGAAAGAAAATATAATCATAGTATACTATTCTGACTAATCAGTGAATTGTTAGGTAATAGTATGAGTTAAAATCTTTAACATAATGAAGTATAAAAAATTTATGAAATATCATATCTTAAATTTATGAAATAAGAGCAGTATATTAGACTTAATTAGAAATACCAAAACAAATAGCTTCTAGAGTTGCTATTTTTTTTTGCCATTAGGATTGATAAAAGGGAAAGAAAGAACATAAATTGTGTTTTTGGTTCTATGGTTGTCAAGTGATCAAACAGTTCGGGTGGTGGCTATTGTTAGCTTGTCCTGCCATATTTTTACATAGATAGTCAGTAAGGAGAAAATAAGCTCAAATGAAGTTAGTCATTCTATTACTTACAGACATTATAGTAGCCAAAGATCCTGTTTTTATCTCAGTCTTCCTTGCTCCTATTTTCCATCAGGGTGATGCAAAGGCAGATCAGGTGGGTGCTGTATAGAAAGTGCCTCAGTGTCACAGCTAAAGAACACTCAACTCAGGATACATCCCTCCCCCATTTTTTACAAGGACTACTGTGAATCTGATTATTTCCTTTGAGGAAAAACATTATATTTCTTACACTAACACATAGCATATTTTTTACAAAAAAGTAACTGATGGACTTTTATTTTTACTATCCTATAATGTCTCTGAGTGAGACCTTTTCTTTCATTATTATCCTTTAATATGAATAAATCTAAAAAAGTGGTTTTTTATGCCTGGAAATAAATGAACATGATTGAGAACTTTCCCCAGGAGTGACTGCTTCCTTCTTCCCAGAAACTTTAATCACCATTTACCAACAAATATTCTTGAACCAGAGGAACACATAATGATGTAATATGCTATGTCTATATTTCAATTCACCATTCTCCTGCACTTGAGTGTAATCTAACAAAAAAATAAACATATTAAAAAAAGGTAATAAAAGTGCCATAATATGTTGATGACATAATTGTCTAGGAAGATTCTCCTAATAAATGAATTCAGCAAAGAAGTTAAAATTCAATATACAAAAATCAATTACGTTTTAATCAAGTAAACAGTTGGAATGGGAGAACACATTCAACAATTATCAAAAATGGACTAATATTCAAAACTTATGAAGAACTTATGCAATGCAACAAAAAATATCATTAAAAAGTGGGAAGAAGGCCTGAATAGACATTTTCCCAAAGAAGATATATAAATGATAAGCAAATATATGAATAGATGCTCAACATCACTAATTAGGAAAATGCAAATCAAAACCATAATAAGGTAACACCTTACACCTGTCAGAATGGCTAACCTCAAAAAGATAAGAAGTATCTTTTTGTGTTGGTGAGGATGTGGAGAAAAAAGAATCTTTGTGCTCTGTTGTACATGTAAGTTGGTGCAGCCCATTTTTTGTGGCAAACAGTATGGAGGCTCCTCAAAAAATAAAAAAAAAGAGAGGGGCACCTGGGTGGCTAAGTAGGTTAAGCCTCTGACTCTGATTTTATCTCAGGTCTTGATGTCATGGTTGTGTGACTGAGCCCCTCATTGGGCTCTGTGCTCAGCAGGGAGTCTGCATGAGATTATCTTGCTGTGCCTCTCCCTCAACTCTCTCAAATAAATAAATAAATCTATTAAAAATATTTAAAAAATAAAAACAAATGAAAAAGAAATACCCTAAGATTCAGTAATTCCACACCTGAGTATTTGCCCAAAGAATACCAAAACACTAATTTGAAAAGATATATGTACACCTATATTTATTGCAGCATCATTTACAATAGCTAAGATATGGAAACACCCCAGGCATCCATGAATAGATGAGTGGATAACTGGAGGATATTATGCTAAGTGAACTGAGTCAGAGAAAGACAAATACCATATGATTTCACTCATGTGGAATTTAAGAACAAAGTCAAGAAAGAATGAAAGAAAAGGGAAAAATAGATTCAAATACAGAAAACAAACTGGTGGTTAGTGGAGGAGAGGTGTGCATGTGTGTGTTGGGGGAATTGGGTGAAATAAAGGTGATTCCATTTTTTTTTAACAAATGAAAAAATGAGAACGATAGGCAGTTTCCTTTAATGTAGAGCATGGTGGTACAAGTCTTCCATGGGCCTCTAGGATTGCAAACTTGAGAATTATCAAGGAAATTTCAGTCATGAATCTCATGAGTGTGAGATTGGGTATAAAAACAGTTAATCATTCATCTTAATAACCTACAGAAAAAGCAAAAGAAGTAACCCAATAAAAGTACAAGAAAGAAACACCATTAAGAGCACAAATTATTGATATAGAAGACAAAAAGGCAGGAAATGAACCCTGGTTCTTTGGGAAAAGAGGTCAATAAATTGAAAAATTCCCAGCAAGGTTGGACAAAAATAGAGGCTGAATAAATAAACAATATTAAGAATGAGAAGGAATGCTATTACATATGCCATTAATTTTTAAAAATATGCACTAGAAGGGTACACACTACAATAGTGAATACCCTTAGAAAAGCAATGATATTTGATAGGGATATGGAAATTTATTCTTATTTTCTAGAATGTACATTAATTATGAAATGTTAACCTAAACATCATCAAGCAGATGGTCGAAAACATGTATATACAATTCCACACATAAACTGGAATTCTAACTCCAATTTTTAATTGCTGTGTGACTTTGATCAGTTTACTTAAGTCCTAATTTCCTTATCTACTATATGTGAGTAATAATAGCTATTTGTTCTGAAAATTAAACAATAAATGTAATATTTATTAATAATATGTATATAACATTTATGTAATATTTTTTATTTTTATTTTTTAAAAGATTTTATTTATTTATTTGACAGACAGAAATCACAAGTAGGCAGAGAGGCAGGCAGAGAGAGAGAGAGAGAAGCAGGCTTCCCGCTGAGCAGAGAGCCCAATGTGGGGCTCAATCCCAGGACCCTGAGATCATGACCTGAGCCAAAGGCAGAGGCTTAACCCACTGAGCCACCCAGGCACCCCTGTAATAATTTTTAATACAAAATATATTTGTAGAGAGCAAATCCTCAATAAATAGGTTCCAAGTAGCAAACTGCACATTGATATGTAGATATTTTACTTAAGACAGTGATGACACACAAATATTGAGTAAAGAGTAATTATTAAATGCTCCTCTGAGAATGTGAAAGGTCACCTAATTGGACTACAGAGACACAGGATGTGGCAACAATGAGCAAAGTCTTCCAGAGGAATTTGATATATGAGTCTGGTAGAGAAGCTAGATCATTCAGGGTGTAGAATGTCATTCTAGAGAGAATGGGCACATCCAGGTTTTGTATGGTTTGAAGCACACACATAAAATATACAATTACATATAAAAAGGAATATTCAGAATAACTGAAGTCACAACAAAATACAAATTTTTAAAACTTGGCAAATACTCAAAAACAAAAGCAGAAAAAGAACTTTATTTTTCCTTTAGTCAATACCTAATAATTTTCTCTGAAATTCTATGTACAGTTTTTGGGTGCATGTTTTTGTCTTTTATATAACAACTATTTTGTAGTGTCATTGTCTATAGAGATAATGGAAATTTCCACTCTTTCTCTAGCACAGTTAATGGCTTTTTAAAAAAGATTTATTTTAAAGAGAAAGAGAGTACACATGCCTGTGCAAGTGGGAGGAGGGGCAGAGGGAAAGAATCTTCAAGTAGACTCCCCCGATGGTGGAATGTGACTTGGGGCTTGACCTCATGACCCACAAGATCATGACCTGAGCGAAACAAAAGTTAGATGCTTAACTGATGCAGCCACCTAGGTGTCCCTAACATAGTTAATGGTTTAAAAAAAATCAAAACAAAACAATGGTTTACAACAGATTTTCTGAATTCCTAAGTTATTATTCACAATATCACAAAATTTCAGAATTTTTTTTTCCAATTTGAGAAGAAAAAGCCACCAAATTTCTTTATACATGGATGAAAGATTTCAGGATATTTCAATTCATCCTGTGTAAGTAATAATCTTAATCTTTGAACTGACTCTACATGTTTAACATCAATATCCTTCTTGGAATGGCATACTGTGAATTTATCTTTGTTGCTTTAGTATTTTATGTTAAATTTGCTAAAAATTAGTAAGAACCTGTGCTGATATAATTAGACAAGGCTATTACAGAGCAAAAGTACATGTATTAAGGCTTTGTCACCATAAGAAGTTCAGGACTTGAATAGAAAAATGGTAAATTGTGTCCAGTTCTCAACATTGACTAAAGGTAGACTACTGGGGTACCTGGGTGGCTCAGTTTTTCAGTGTCTACCTTTGGCCCAGGGCATGATTCCAGGGTCCTGGGATCAAGCCCCACATCAGGCTCCTTGCTCCACAGGAAACCTGCTTCTCTCTCTGCCACTCCCTCTGCTATGTTCCCTCTCTCACTGTATCTTTGTCAAATAAATAAATAAAATCTTAAAAAACAATAAGTAAAGGTAGACTACTGTGTTTTGAGATTAGAAAAGCAAAAGCCTGGTGATACGTTGAGTAAAAAGGTGTACATTATTCTGTAATTTTAAGATGATTAGCCTTAGTAAGATTTATTGCTTACTATCCTAGAAAACCTTCTAGCAAAAGATCAACTAAACAGCAATGTGATTGCAGGCTATATACTTATATCTCAAGGGAAGTGAACTTAACATTGAACTTATAAAGCCTAAATTTTTTAGGACCCCTAACTTACACAAAGCTCTGTGAGAAGCCCAAGAAATTTCACATATTTTTCAAAGTATATATATATATATACATATATATATATATATACACACACACACATATATATACATATATATATGTTTTTTCTTTTAAGAATATTTTTTCAGAATATCCTCTCAAATGTCATAATCTACACCCTCTTTCCAATTCTAGAGCTATTCTTAATTCCAATAAACTGAAATTGAATATATTCCCAAATCAAGTTTAACCACACCCCCAAACTGCCAAATATGGTCACTACAAAGCCACGCAAAATGAAATGAAATATGACCTTTGTCAGAGAGTAAGGTGGAATGTAAATGATTTAACCTACTAAATGTTTCAATAGGTTATGGAGACAAATTTTACAAAAATGCATATGACTAGGTAAAGATAATATTAAAACCTTTTTCAGGTTCTTGAAAGGAGAATAAACAACTCACTGTCTTAAGTTTCACTAACCTCATGGTAAATCTGTCCTTGGGCTAACAAGTTTTAATGTTTAATGTTACCTGGAAAACAGTATATGTTATATAAAGATCATAATTAAAGGATTTTAATTAAGTAAAAGGACAATAGTCCTGAGTACTTTTCTATTTTCACATCCTTGATAGCATGTAATAATTTATGACAATACCTTAGACCTAGAAGTCATGCAAGAAAAACATGCAAGAAATGCATGTTTAATTTGATAGCAATTTTAAATCTACACACTGATATTTTCACTAGTAATAAAAGGAAATTGTATAATTCCATCAAAGGTAAGGAAGAGTTCACAAAATAGCCCATTTAATTTGAATCCTGTCTTAAAAGTACAGTAGTTTTCCTAGAGATGTATTAGATTAAAATGTTTGCAAAATAACCCACATGATTTGAATCCTATCTTAAAACTACAGTAGTTTTGGGACGCCTGGGTGGCGCAGTTAGTTAAGCGGCTGCCTTCAGCTCAGGTCATGATCCCAGCGTCCTGGGATCGAGACCCACATTGGGCTCCTTGCTCAGCAGGGAACCTGCTTCTCCCTCTGCCTCTGCCTGCCACTCTGTCTGCCTGAGCTCGCTCGCGCTCTCTCTCTCTCTCTCTCTAATAAATAAATAAATAAATCTTTAACAACAACAACAAAAACTACAGTAGTTTTCCTAGAGATATATTAAATATATATGTGTGTGTGTCTGTATATATTTATACACGTATACATTTCATGTATATATATTATCACCATGCCATTTTAAAAAACTTAATTCTCATCGAACTATGTGAATTTGAATTATTTGAAGGTGGTATTGAATCTATAATGTTTTATTCTATTTGGTTGAAACATAAAAATAATTATTTTACTTTTCAAATACATATAGCTTAAAATGATAAAAAAATAATAGGGCAGACGAGAATGGAATATTTTCATTTTTTGAAACAAGGCAGAAACTACATTAACCCTGGAATTTCAAGACTGAGGTTGATGTGTGAACTCTGAGACATAGTAGTTCTGTAACTATGAGCAATCACTTACTCTCTTTATATATAATTTTAATATATGTGCTCATGTCTGTAATTTTAATAATATAGTTATTAATTTAACGGGAAATAAATTTCTCTAGGTAAAAAGGACAAGTGGAGACTTTTTATAATACTATAATATGAAATATACAAATATAAATATCCAATTATGTTTCAGATATTAGACTACACACTTTACATGTATTATTTCATCTAATTATCAAATCATTCTTTTAGATGCCAACACTATCAATTTTACTCACACAAAATTTTGAATAAAAAGTAAATATTTGCCCAAGACTATCATTATTTGAGGATTTTTAACAGTATACTCGGTTCTTCTAGCTTGTCTGTTTGTACAAAGAGGTACATGTTGCCCTGTATTTTTGTTGCAAGTGAACTCAAAACTGAATTTTAAAAATGTTATTAAAAGTAATAATAATAAATGTTTGACTAAAAACTATATTTAACAACAGAAAAATTTAAAATTACCAAGAATGGTAGTTCCATAAAATTAATGTTAACTCATGACTATTGAAATTAATTGTGACATTGTTTAAAACATAAATATTGTTCAAACATATGGTGAGAGAATATATCTTGAATTCTAAAATGTATTTGCATGTAGCCAAAGCAAACTGTGGCTATTGTGGCTAATTTATAAATCCTGTTTGTAGATTAATGGTTGCTTCTAATTTGATTATTCAAAGACAGTATATGGCTCCTCAAATAATGATTTAACCAAACATCTACCCTACCTTCCCTTTTATCTTTGAGTCCTGAGATTCTCTCCCCTTCAAGCCTCTAGTGGTTTAGAAAAAGCAGAGGAAAATAATTTAAAGGTTGAAAGTAGACTCTACAATGTCCTGTCTTTACTTTAGGCTTATTTCCAAGGGAAGATTCTTACTTTCCTTTAATTTACTTAACGAACATTTATAGTTCTGTGATGCACAAGGTACTTAACACTAGGTATAAAAAAATTAAGCCCTCACCGTCTGGTTAGGAAAGGTTAAAAAAAAAAAAAAAGAACTTACGAATCAGTATAGAAGGACAAAAGAGGATTTACAAAGACAAAGCGTAACTATTTAACACTGAATTTAAATGATGAGTAGTGTTTGTTAAGTTTTTAATAGGTGAGTAACATTTGTTAAGGTTTATCAGTGTTTTATTTATTTTTTGTTACATTTGTGAAGAGAAATTAGAAGGGTAGAGAATAAGAATAAAGATATAGTTTTAGTAGCCTGTATAAATTCCTAAGGCTAGGAAAAAAAAATATGTTTGATGAATTAAACAAGAATCATACAATTTAGGGTGATTTACAAGGAAAGGCTGGACTAGATGCTGAAGTAAGCAAGAATCATATCATGAAGGGAGAAATGGAAGTGATTTTATCACACAAGTGAAGTGAATGGGAAACCATTAAGATGAGCAACATCCACAGATGTGCATTTAAGGAAGACTTTAAGGAACAAGGCAGGGGTCAGAGAAACTTAATGAAAGGTGTGTGTTAGTTACTCAGAAAAGAGATGATAATGTCCTATTCTGTAACAGTGACAGTGTAGTTGAGTATAAGGAAAAAGACTGAATGGTGTCAGGGAAAGTAAAAGCAGCAGATACTGGATGTTTAAGTGGAGGCAGATGACAAAGTGAAAAATGAAGGAGTTTCTGAATTAAATAACTTGGGTGGATAATTATGCCTTGAGAAGAATAAAACTAATAAGAGGATGGAATTTTTATTTAGGTTTGGAACTGTAATTAGGAGTTCTGTATAGATGGATAGGTAGATAGGTACAATAGATAGATGGCACATAAATAGATAGATAGATAGATGATAGATGGTAGATAAATAGATGGCAGATGAAAGACAATAGATAGATGTTAGATAGATGATAGACGATGATAGATGATAGATAGATAGATAGATAGATAGATAGGTAGATTTGCCCAATAAAGAATTGCAGAAACAGGATTTAAATTCCAGAATAGACACGGGCTTAAGATGTTGGTTTTTAAGATGTTGATCTGTCATTTTCACTGAAAGAGATAAGTAAAAATGTCTGAAACACATTTGCAAATTCTAATGTCCACATAACTTTCATGTCTGATTACTGTGAAGAAAATGAAAAGAAACTTTCATTCTCACTCAAATCAAGATAGAAACACTAAAAGCTATAGATTTCAACTTCACCATGAAGATGTGGCTAAATATATAAACAAATAAACAAACTGAATTCCAGGAAAGGGCAAGGCCTTCATAAAAGAGAACAAAAGTACAACTCCCCTTATCTGTGGTGGCAGGTCCAGACAAAGAGAAATCTGTCCTAGATGAAGAAAAGCAAAAGTGGGTGATTATTTAACTTGTAAAAAAAAGTTTTCACCTACTAAAAGATGGAGCAGAAGAGGGAACTGAAATAAATCTATGTAAGTCTTATAGTACTGTGTAATCCTACAGTCCACCTATAGAAGACTGGGGTCAAGTGAGGATATCTGAAAGAAAAACTCCTTTAGACACATCAGGCTTTTGGCTACGGATAATGGGCTAGGACTGCTGAGAAAGTACTCTCTAAACCATTCTGAGCCTTACAAAATATAAGGTGGGAGGCTAATAACAGAGCACAGAGAGATGGCTCAAAAGACAAAAAGACATGGATGAGAATAGAAAGCAGAGAGAATTTGCCAACAACCCATAAAACTGACAGCCAGAATCCAAAGTAGAGATCTCTCCTTATGTAAAAAGCTGATGGATATCGTGTAAAGGTTAAATTAATTCCTCAAACCTCGACAGTTCAAAGACAAGACCTGTTGAAGAAATAGTCCAAAATAAGCATCCAAACATTTTAAGTCAGTAGTAAACTGAATCAAACTAAAGCTTTAACAAAGACTGAGCAAGTTCAATTGCAGATTAGATTGATTCAATATCCCACTGTAGCATCAAAATAGAAAAATTTATTTAATGTTGTTTAAGAATATATATTATTTACTTTGGTATATAGTTTTTTATGTAAAATATATAGTGTAAAATTTAGAAAAAATATATAAATGAAAAAGCTGTGTCTCATCGTCAAGAAAATGAATAGTCAATACAAATAAACCCAGAGATTAAGCAGATGGTTTTAAAATATTTTTTTTAATTTTTTCAGATAGTGTTTTAAAATAACTATGATAAGAATAGTTACAAAAGGTGTTTGAAAAGGTAGACTTAGTGTGTACACTTCAGCAGCACACATAACTAAAATTGGAATGAAAAGGTATACTAAGTGAATAAAATAGAAAATAAAACAATGTGTCCAAGATATGTAGAGTAATATTAAATGGTCCAACACGAGTGCAATTTAAATCTCAGAAGGAAAAGAAAAAGAAAATAAATCAAGACATATTTGCAGAATTATTACATCAGAAAATATATTATAGATTTGCTGGCCATAAGTTTTCCAAATTTGTAGATATAGACAAAGAGTCATAAAATTCAATGAAATAAAAACCTAATGGGTCACTTAAGAATCATATCCAATCATATTGGCATATGGTACCTCAATTACTAAAAAAATAAAAATCAAATCACAACATAAAGTGCATTGTTTTTGTATGCAGTTAGAGAAAAAATAATCCATACATAAAACAATAAAACAAAGGCCAATTTTGAACAGAAAGAGAGCAGAAAGTAATAGTTATTTTGAAAGTTCTCAAACATGAAAACTGTGTCTAGAGTTCTACATTCAACTACAATTTCTTACTATAAGAGAGATGAAGATATTTTCAGAGACATAAACTGAGACAATGTGTCATCAGGAACACTAAGCTACAATAAAAACTAAAAGAAGTTACTCACACTGATGTAAAATGATATCACATAAACTGTAAAACTGCAAGAAGGAATGAGGAGTACCATAAAAATGTAATATTTATAAATGTTTAAAAAAGTTTATAGCACCTTTAAAGTAGAAATAAATGATCATTTATTTTAAGTTTATAGGATAAAATATAAGACAAGTTAATAAGACAAAAAGTGAAACTAACTGTACTCTTATAAAGTTATTGCACTGTTTGTAAAGTACTTAGTTATCATTTGAATAGAATTAATAAAAAACTAACACATATTTCTTAGTAACCATTAAAATATTACACTGAGAATATAAGGCCCCATAATATGTGGCTTTAAAAATCAGTGGGACTTAACTCTGAGAGAATGGAAAGGCTTTACAAAACTAAGACTATTCTTAGAGGGCCAGTATGCTATAGCACTCTATTGGAGACCCAGCACAGAATCTGCAGTTTCAAAAGTACCTCAGTGATATTTTAAGGAGATTTATAGATTAACTTAAGGATGTGAGCCAGAGAAGGAGGTATTACAGGAGCTTCCTTCAAAAAACAAAAGTGCTGGTAGTACCATTTTTCTTGTCCTCCTTCAGCCTTGCTGGCTCAATCCTTGTAGATGCTGGTTCTGACATTTTCCATCTACCTTTCTAGCAATGCTTGCCCTGTCCCCTGGTTCCCGTGCAGACCCAGCCCACTCATCCTTCCCCCCACAGCAAGCACCCCTACAAAGTTTTTCCTGCTCAGCCACACACGGTGAGCAGACTTGGTCAGGACTAGCATCCCTCCAAAATGATGACCACCCCTCCACACCCAGCAGGCAGCCCCAGCTAGAACCAGAGCCCCCCTTACACTCCCAAAGTCACCCCATCCTGGTTGGGGGACAGCCCTATTCACTAGCACACCCATAGCAGCTACATTAAACACTCTCAGCCAGCTATAGGAGAGTTATCTCAACCCATCAGTAAGCCAACAGAACTACAACTATTTACTACATGCACCTGGGTTAGGGGCCAGCCCAGGTACTTCCAGTGAAACTACAGCTAAGCCTCACTGCCAGGCACAATGTGGGACAGCCCTGTCCCCTAGGGTGCTCATAACAATTGTGGCCCAGTAGCAAAAGTGGGCACATGGCTTCAGAGGTGAAGCCTGCCAAAAATTGAAAAGAGTTAAAACCTATTCTTCTTGAACTATTCCAAAATACAGAAGAGGAATGAGTGCTTCCAAACTCATTATACAAGACCAGCATTATCCGGATAAACAAAACCACACAAAGAAACTACAAAAAAAAAAAAAAAAAGAAGAAGAAGAAGAAGAAGAAGAAGAAAGAAAGAGACCAATCAATATCCTTGATAAACACAGATTAAAAATCCTCAACAAACTATAAGCAGTTAGAGGCCTGAAAGCTCAGTTGGTTAAGCATCTGCCTTTGACTTAGGTCATGATTCCAGGGTCCTGGGATTGAGTCCCACATCAGGTTCCTTGCTCAATTGGGAGCCTGCTTTTTTCCCTCTGCCTGCTGCTCCTCCTGCTTGTGTTCTAACAAATAAATAAATGAAATCTTTAAAAAATATACAAGCAAGTCAAATACAACAATACATTAAAAGGATCATTTACAACAATCAAGAGGATTTATTCCAAGGATGGAAGCATAGTTTAATATATGCAAATAAATCAGCATGATATACTGTATTAACAAAATGAAAGATAAAAATCATATGATCGCCTCAATTGATGCAGAAAAACACCTTGCATAATTCAACACACATTCATGATAAAAACTATCAACAAAGTGTGTATGGAGGGAACATACTCGGCATAATAAAGGCTTTATATGACACATATCACATGTATCATTTATCACAGGTAATATCACACTCAATGATGGAAAACTGCAAACTTTTTCTCTAGGATCAGGAACAAGACAGAGATGTCCACTCTCACCTTTTCATTCAATATAGTAATGGAAGCCCTAGTCACAGTATTCAGACAAGATATAAAATAAAAGCCATCCAAAGGAGTCAAGAGGAAGTAAAACGGTCAGTATTTGTAGATTATATGGTACTATATATAGAAAACAATAAACCTCCACCAAAAAAAATTAGAATTAAGTAAAATTGTAGGACACAATATATAGAAATATGTTGCATTTCTATAAACTAATAATTAGCTTGAAAAAAGAAAATAAAACAATCTTATTTATAATTGTGTTAAAAAGATTAAAATACCAAGGAATAAATTTAACCAGGTAAGTGAAAGACCTGCACTCTGAAAACTATAAAACATTGATAAAAAAACTGAAAAGTACACAAACAAGTGCAGATATGCCATATTCAATGATTTAAAGAATTAGTATTAAAATGTCCATGGTACCCAAAGAAAACTACAGATACAGTGAAATCCCTGTCAAAATTCCAATGGTATTTTTCACAGAACTAGAACAAATAATCCTAAAATTTTATAGCACCAGAAAGTATCCCAAAAGAGCCAAAGCAATCTTGTAAACAATGAACAAAGCTGGAGGTTTCACAATCCCAGATTCAAAGTATAATAAGAAGCTATAGTAATCAACACAGAATGATACCGGCACAAAAACAGACATAAACACCGATGGAATGGAGTAGAGAGTCCAGACACAAAACCACAGTTATATACTCTATTAAACTATGACAAAGGAGGCAAGAATATACAATGGATAAAAGATAGCCTATTTTTTTTTAGGAAAACACAGTCAGTAATCTTTTGAACATTGCCTTTAGCAAATTTTTCTGAATCTGTCTCCCCATGAAAGGAAAAAGCAAAAATAAACAATTATGACTTACCAAACTAAAAAACATTTGCACAACAAAGAAAACTAACAACAAAATGAAAAAGCCACCTTCTGAATGGGAGAACATATTTGCAAATAATGTATCTGATAATGGATCAATAACTGAAATATATGAGGAGCTCATAAAATACCAGAATACCCAAATAACTTCGTTAAAAAATAGCAAGATCTGAGGGAAGAGCAACATAGCAAAGGAATAGGAGACCTAAATATCATCAGGTCCCAGGAGTTTAGCTAGTATCAATAGTTGATATTGAACAGTATTGAACCAGTAGTTCAATAGTATCAAACCATTCTGAATACCTACAAACTCAACAGGAGATCAAAGAGAAGAACAGCAATTCTAGGAACAGAAAAGCAACCACTTTCTGGAAGGTAGGATGTGCAGGAGAAGTGAATCCAAGGCGACATACAGGAAAAGAAACTGCTGGGGGAGGGGCTGGCTCACTTCATGCAGTAGAGTAGTGGAGCACAAAATCGGAACTTTTAGAACTCTGCTCCACTGAGGGACGTTGCTTCAGAGGTAAGTGGAGGGTGGAGCCCATGTGGGGACAGTGTGGTCTCAGGACCAACAGGGTCACAAAAAGACCAGGGATGTCTGAGTGTGGCAGAGCTCCCAGATATCAGTGCATAAGCTGGCTGCAGAGACAGAGCTGAGGAGTGAGCTCTCAGCTCAGAGTTACCTTAAGCCATGACCCAAGGCAATTAGGCCACTCTTTGTGCAAGGACCCCACAAGTGGCAGATCCAGAGAGACCCCCCTCCTTCCTTCTCTGGGAGGAGCAGCACAAGAACATGCTGCAGGAATCTGCTGGGTTTGGAGACTCCAACCTGGGCCATGCACCAGAGACAGAAATGCTCAGTCACAGGCTGGGTAAGCACAAATTGCAGCAGGAGACCAGGGAGATGGGAGTGATTGACTGCTTTTCTCACACAGGAAATCAGTAAAGTGTCAGGATAAAAAATCAATGCACAGAAATCAGTTGCATTTCTATACACCAACAACAAGACAGACGTAAGAGAAATTAAAGGGTCGATCCCATTTATGATTGCATCCAAAACCACAAAATACCTAGGAATAAACCCAGCCAAAGAGGCAAAGAACTTGTACTCAGAAAAATATAAAATATTTATGAATGAACTTGACAAGACACAAAGAAATAGAAAAATGTTCCATGCTAATGGATTGGAAGAACAAATACTGTGAAAATGTCTATGCTAACTAAAGCAATCTACACATTTAATGCAATCCCTATCAAAATACCATCAACATTTTTAAAGAAATGGAACAAATAATCCTAAAATCTATATGGAACCAGAAAAGACCCCAAATAGCCAGAGGGATGTTGAAAAAGAAAACCAAAGTTGGCGGCATACAATTCCAGACTTCAAGCTCTATTACAAAGTTGTCATCATCAATAGAGTATGGGACTAGAACAAAAACAGACACAGTGATCAATGGAACAGAAGAGAGAGCCCAGAAATGGGCCCTCAACTCTATGGTCAACTAATCTTTGACAAAGCAGGAAAGAATGTCCAGAGGAATAGAAGACAGTCTCTTCAACAAATGGTGTTGGGAAAATTGGACAGCCTCATGCAGAAGAATGAAACTGGACCATTTTCTTACACCACACACACACAAAAGACTTAGAATGGATGGAAGACCTCAATGTGAGACAAGAATCCTCAAAATCCATGAGGAGAACATAGGCAGAAACCTCTTTGACCTCAGCCACAGCAACTTCTTCCTAGAAACATCACCAAAGGCAAGGGAAGCAAGGGCAAAAATAAACTACTGGGACTTCATCAAGATCAAAAGCTTTTGCACAGCAAAGGAAACAGTCAACAAAACCAAAAGACAGCTGACAGAGTGGGAGAAGATATTTGCAAACGACATATCAGTTAAAGGGCTAGTATCCAAAATCTATAAAGAATTTATCAAACTCAACACCCAAAGAATAATCCAATCAAGAAGTGGGCAGAAGACATGAACAGACATTTCTGCAATGAAGACATCCAGATGGCCAAGAGACACATGAAAAAGTGCTCAACATCACTCGGCATCAGGGAAATACAAATCAAAACCACAGTGAGATACTACCTCACACCAGTCAGAATGACTAAAATTATCCAGTCAGGAAATGACAGGCATTGGCCAGGATATGAAGAAAGGGGAACCCTCCTACACTGTTGGTGGGAAATGCAAGCTGGTATAGCCACTCTGGAAAGCAGCATGGAGGTTCCTCAAAAATTTGAAAATAGAACTACCCTATGACCCAACAATCGTACTACTGGGTATTTACCCTAAAGATAGAGATGTAGTGTTCCAAAGGGCTATGTGCACCTGAATGTTTATGGCACAAATGGAAAGAACCTAGATGTTGTTCATTAACATTCATCAACAGATGAATGGGTAAAGAAGATGAATGGGTAAAGAAGATGTATACATATATATGTATATGTACATATACATGTACATATACATATATGTACACATATTCCATTATATGTATGTGTGTATGTACATATATGTATACATACATGCACACATACATATAATGGAATACTATGCAACCATTAAAACCCCCAAAATCTTGCCATTTGTAATGACGTGGATGGAACCCGAGGGTATTATGCTGAAGGAAATAAATCAATCAAAGAAAGATAATTATCATTTGATCTCTCTGATATGAGGAATTTGAGAGGCAGGGTGGGAGGTCATGGTGGGTAGGGAGGGAAAAAATGAAATAAGATAGGACTGTGGATGGAGACAAACCATAACAGATTCTCAATCTCAGGAAACAAACTAAGGGTTTCTCAGGGGTGGGGAGGAGGGAGAGGATGGCTGGGTTATGGACATTGTGGAGGGTATGTGCTATAGTGAGCACTGTAAATTGTGTAGGCCTGATGATTCACAGACCTGTACCCCTGAAGCAAATAATACATTATATGTTAATAAAAAAAGAGATTATTGAATAGATACATGTTCAGAGTAGAAAAAAAGAATAGTTGTTATTGTTAAAGTTTCTTCTAATGTATGTGTGTACATATGTCACATGGGTGAGTTTACATTATATATACATACTTAAAAATTAGCATAAATTGGCATTCAGTTTAAAAAATGGCAAGCTCTGACTAGACATTTTTCCAAAGACGACATACAGATGGCCAACAGACATATGGAAAATGACTCAACATCACTAACCATTAGGGAAATGCAAATCAAAACCATAATGAGATATCATCTCAGGCTAATCAGAATAGGCAGTATTAAAAAAAAAAAAGAAATAACAACTGTTGGATTAGGATATGAGAAAAAGGGACCCTTCATGCACTGTTGGTCAGAATGTAAATTGATACAGCCACTATGGAAAACAGTATGGAGTTTCCTCAAAATATTAAAATTAAAGGAAATAGCATATTACCTATTATTCCCATTTCTGTACTTACATGGAGAAAATGAAAACACGAATTCAAAAAAAGATATGTGTCCCTATGATTATTATAGCATTATTTACAATAGCCAAGATACGGAAGCAACTTACTCATCCATTGATAGATAAATGGATAAAAAAAGATGGACCTTTATCCAGCAATAAAATAAAGTCTTCTTTCCATTAACAACAACATACAGGGTTTGAGGCTAAGTCAAATAAGTCAGAACAAGACAAATGATACATGTGTAATCTAAAAAAGGAATTGAAGAAACAAATAACAATGAAAACCAAATAATGAATATAGCGAACTGGCAGTTCCCAGAGGGGAGGACAGTGCAGTGATAGGTGAAATAGGTGAAAGGGATTGAGAAGTACAAACTTCCATTTTAAAGTAATGAATTCACAAGGATGTGAAGTTTAGCATTGAGAACATAATCAGTAATGTTATATCAACTGTATGATGAGAATAGTAACTATGCTTATAGGGGTGAATACTTACTAATGTTTATAATTGTCAAAACACTATGTTGTACAACTGAAATACTTTATGTCAACTATATTTCTGTTGAAAATAAAAAGTTAGGGCACCTGGGTGACTCAGTGGGTTAAGCCTCTGCCTTTGGCTCAGGTCATGATCCCCGAGTTCTGGGATCGAGGCCCACATCGGGCTCTCTGCTCAGTGGGGAGCCTGATTCCCCCTCTCTCTCTCTGCCTGCCTCTCTGCCTACTTGTGATCTCTGTCTGTCAAATAAATAAAATCTTTTTTAAAAAAATAAAATAAAAATTTAAAAATTGCACGGAGTAAGAAAAAAAGGATTTCTAGAGAACAGAGACAACGACTCAGTGAAGAAGCATTATTCTCATATCAAATCAAATTATCATATCATATCAAATCATATTATCTTATCAAAGAAGAAGACTTTGTTTTATTTTATTGCTAGATAAAGTTCCATCTTTTTTTTTTTATCCATTTATCTATCAATGGATGAGTAAGTTGCTTCCATATCTTGGCTATTGTAAATAATGCTATTTATGATAATCATATACATGTTGATCCTGTGTACCAAATAACACAGCATCCAAAAATTTATTAAATATTGACAGAACACAAAAGAGATTACAAAAACTTCACAATAACTGGAAATTTTATGTTCAATATACGTATGAATTAATGAGTACCTGAAAATGGGGGAGAGGGAGATAAATTTTACAAGTATTATGAGAAAACACTTCATGGATATGCAGGTGGAGAATAAAATAAATCATGGAATCTGGATAATTACTGATAAAAAAATGCAAAATCAGAGATTAAAACCATATCGAGAAAAAGACAGAATAAGGAAATGGGTACAGAGAAATAAGGAAAACACCTGATTTGTGTTATTTTAAATTAGAAACTTTGAGCAGCTTACCTAATTCTGCATCTTTACTGCTTTTTAGATCATTACTTATACTGACTGTGGTCACAGATAGAGAGATAAAGGAGAAATACTTTTCTACTTGTGTGAAAAAAATCTTACATTAACAATCTCCAGAATGGCTTATCTCAAGTATTTAACACTCAGGGAACTAGATAGGCCCCCAATTTTGAATAATTTAAAAAGTTAAATCACATTTTAAAGGAAATATTTAATTGATAAGATTATTATTCATTTACAGAAGGGGTAGTAAGATATTTGCATATGTCTTGATGATAAATAGAATAAATCATGTGTTAGAATGTTTTGGCTGTTTATTAAGTTTTTAAATTTATACTCCGTATATATTACTCAGTATTGTCATTGAGAATTGATATCGTTTGGTAGCTATGTCAGATGTCTCAGAATATGCAGATAGAACAAAGACCTAGAGATGAAGGTAAGGTTTCTCACTACAAATCCCTGGAAGGACACTGCCAGATAACAAAGCTGACAGGACCTTATACTCAAAAGATAGAAGATTGAATATTTCAGCTTAAAATAGAGGCAAATCAATTTCAAATCTACTTTTTGATCAAATTAAGGTATAGAAGCTCTTTCCTTAGAGTTCATTGTTGTTATAGTTGAATGTGGTTATAAAATATGACCATCAGTTATTTTCTATTAGAAGAAATCATTAGGTGTAATAAAAATACCAAACTCTAGATGGCCCAGGGTTTTCCACACAGTTCAGTCCTAAAAAGCTGATATCTTATCTCGGCGTTAAATATTATGATGATTTTGCAGTAAAGGATGTTACATTCAGGCTATTCAAAATACTCAACATATCATTTGAGCAGGCCACTTAAAATAATAGAAAATAATATTTACTTTATAAAATCTCCCATTTCAAAAATAGGAGCACATTTTCCTTTTTATAGCTCATACACATTTGTGTGAAAAAGAAATCTTGTATGTATTGCACATGTCTTTACACATATCTTATAAGGCATTGTGCATTGAAAACTGGAGTCTTTCTGGGATTGGTTCACAATTATATTTTTCATTATTTCTTAACCTATAATTCTTGAATCAGGGGCATCTTTTTAAAGTCAACTGTTCTTCTTGGATGCAGAAGGATAAAATTCTAAAATCACATGGTATCTACTTTGTTTATTTTACATAGAAATGCCTGATTTTGTTGTATATTTATGTGGTTTCTTGTCCAATTCTGATTTATGTCATTACTCACAATAATCATTAATAAATGAAAGAACTGTTTTTTGTGTAGCTTTCAGCAATGAGCTCAATGTAAAAATCACAGATTGGTTCTTTCATTTATGAACCTTATATATGCCAAGAATAGATTCAAACTCCACAAAGATTATTTTCATCTTATTAAAAACCATCAGAGAGCTGCGATAATTGCTCATTCCATATTTCATGATATTAATGCTACATTGAATTCAATAATGCCATTTGATAAATTTTATTATAATATTTAAATTGCTGTTTAAATAACACTTGCATTACAATTAACATTTCTCAGCCATTTTGCCCTTGATCTATTTTGCTAATTGAACAATAAAGTGAAATAATAAAATGCAAATTCAACAAATAACTTGTCCATAAACACAAAATATATTGAACAAAATGAACCACTCTTGATGGAAAAGAAGAATTAACCCAAGCATTCATTATATTTCATGTATTTCATGTTCCCTCAGAATACCATTATATCTGAGAAACACTGGGTAAACCAACAGTGACCATCAATAAAATATGTTGGTGCTCCCTTTAGTATGTAAGACCAGATGAATTTATTGCTGTGTTCATCAAAACATGGAATACCTTTGGGTAAACTTTCAGTTCACTTCTCTTTTGTTGGTTTTCTCCATTACCATAGAAATCCAAACCTTAGTACTTAAAAAATGAATCTAGTTTGTCCTTCAATAGCCTTATATCTTATGTCCAATGGAGCAACTTAAAGCTTTTACAGATAGAAGTTGTAATGGATAGAAAGTAAGATCCAGATCCAGGATCTCCAATATGGTAGACACTACTCAATCCCAACTACTTCACAGTTTATTAGACCAGTGCTTCTCAAAGACTAGTGAGCATATCAAAAGCCTTTCAAAATATATAATTTATATAATGGGGCCTGAGATTCATATTTCTAACTAGTCTTCATGCATGGGAGATATCAATAAAAACAGGTAGATTTATATTTACATACACATATATCTGTGTTGTTCACTGTTATGGTTGTCATTTTTTACCTTCTGATCTCCCATAGCCTTCTCTTATACTTCCACTATCTCTCCTTCTTCACAAATTTTCCCAAGCATGGAATTTTTAAAATTTTTACTCACGTCCCTGATCCTGGTGTGATTACACAAAAATAATTTTTCATATTATTGTGACTATTTCTAAATTTTCTTTCTTTTTTTCTATTATATGTTGTCATTGCTGGTAGGTTTCACAATTTTTTCTTTCTGATTTATTTTAGAATTACATAGTTTATGAAATTTGAAATTATGGTAGATGACAAAATTTTATACAAATCCAATAAAAAACTTTATTGTAGTCTAACTGCATAACAATTCCTGTAATGACAGAATTTCACAAGTAGTTCTATTGTTTGTTGGAATATTGATGGCAATTTTGAATATTGTTGCATAAAAGGTAGACAGGAGCAGTTTTAGAGATGAAAACATAAAAAATCTTTTTAACAAATCTTAAGGGGAAAAAACCTTCAAACAATGATTTCGAGTACAGATATCTGAATAATAACACATCAAAGGGATCACAAAACTTTGTAATATTTATGTGTCATAAAGATACAATTGTTTTCAGTATTTGCATTTGCAAATTTCAACAACACAGATGATATGTATACGTAAATATAACCTGTTTTTATTGGTATATATATAATTATAGTTTGGACCAATGTGGTAACAGTAGAAATTCTAGAAATTTTTAGGTTTGGCAAACATTTCAGGGATGGAAGTGGCCAGAATTTCTTATGTATTGGATATGTGAAATAAGACAAACAAACCTAAGACTTTTTTGCTTAAAAACCTGAGTTCAGGGAGTACCAATTTATTGCAATGAGAAACAATGGGGGGAAAAGATGGTGTTTACATTAAATATTTCTACAAAATTCAAAAATATTTCACGATTCTTTTTTTTTTTTGTATAGGGATTTGAAGGCTGAGAACTATTTATAAAAGTGTTGGAAGCACAGATTCATATGGTAGAAAGTAAGGGTAATGTTTTTTAATGCTGTTGCCAAAATATCTCCAGCTTCCTGATGATTTGAGGTTTGTGTGGCAAAGTGACTTTTATTTTTGGCTAATGAGAAGCGAAAAAAATTCTAGGAGCTTCTTTACCCCTGCCATGGCAGTTAGCGATGTTCCAGATGGTAGATAGTCTATGATTTTGCATATCTGGGTCCAGCTGACATGGAACAGAATCCCAAATTATCCAGTGGTAGACATGTAGTCAGAGTAATAAATTAGCCAGTGTAATTTTTTTTTTAGCTGTTTGTTATAGCAGTTTAAGTTATTATTCCCAACCAATAATTTATAACTACTCAAATATAAGTTACTTCAATGAGTTGGAAAAATGGCTCAGTTTTCCTTTCTTTCTGCATTCAAATCCTTTGTCCATGCATTCCATTGGAAGGATGTAATGAAGAAGCCAGCTAGCAAGGCAGATTGGGAAATATAATTTATGTTTTCTAAATTGAAAGTAGGAATGAGGTATGAAATGGGTGAGTGTAGAGCTGAGGGAGAAGACACTATTTGGCACTATTTAAATTTACTATTTGGTTGCTCAGCAAAAGACAGTTACAATATTTCTTCCTAAAAGCATGCAACTATCCTAGTTTCATTCTTTCAAAAAAGGAAGACCAAAGTCATCAGTCACTGCATCTGTCTCTGACTAACATCAATTTCTCTTCTCATTTATTTTCCACTGATAAGGATGTCATCACTTTTTTTCAAGCCCAATTATGCTAGATAACTAATCCCACAAGTTCTGTTTCCTCAGAGACCTTCTGGCTCAGTAGTTTATCAGTCTTCAATCATGCAAGCAGAAACTACTCAAGGAATTTAAATGGTGATAATTTAGAGAATTTGTATTTCAAAAGCATAATTAAAGAACTATAGGAGGAGAAAAAGGATAGGTGAGATTACCAAATAACAAAAAACTGCAGGACATCACTGTTCCTCTTAGGGCCAGAGGAAGATGCATGGGGGAAAATGTGTTGTTAGTCTAAGCCTGGGATTGCTCTCCAAGTGAGGCTTCGGCTGCTGTCTTTGAAACTGGCTAAGCAGGAAGCCAGGGGTTTGCCAACACTTATTCATTCTTGCTGCAGCTGCTACTGTGGCTGTAAGTGCTGCTGCTGTCTCCACCATTTCTTCTACACAACCTCATTACAAGATTTTCTCAATAATGCCATCTCCACCAACAACACTGGGACAACTATTGCCGGAGACACACACACAGAAGCAATAAAAATATTTTATAATCTGGAAGCCATCTGGCAAGATGGTCTGTGAAATAGAATTTGTATCATCCCAGGTGGGAATGGTAAGTGATTTAGATGGATTCCTAGGATACTAACTTGTATCAGACACTCTTGTACAGAAAAGGACAGTAAAGAGAATAGCTTAAGGCATGCCACATTTGAGATGTGGGTGTATATAAAGGCCTACAATTCAGGAGGAAGTTCTGGAAAGGAGATAAAATTCTGGAATTATTTCTCCGTAGGTGGCCTAATCACTTGAATATGATCACCCAGAGAATGACTGTTAACAGAAGAAAATTCATGGTAGCTCACAATCCTAGGTGACCATTTGAAATGCATATCAGCAAGAAGAAAAAGATCCATCGAGGGATATTAGGAAGGACTAAGAAGAAAATAAGATCTCGTTATAGCAAAATTTAATGAAAGCAGGGTTTCAGAAATAAGAGGACAATCATGTCATGCTGCTAATCAGTCAAATAAAATGAGATCTGAGAACTCAACTATGGCTTGGACAATATGGACATCATCAGTGGCCTTGATGGTAGCTGCTGCTGTGAAATGCGGGGGGCAATGGAATGAGATGTAAGGAGACTAGGATATGAAATGAAGATTCTGAATGTATGCAGTAGTTAAGTAATTTCAGTTGAAGTGAGAAAAGTGCTATGAAAGTTGGAAAAGGGTAAAGAATCAAGGAAAAAAAA
>RCUC01158640.1:0-60705 GCA_003697995.1 Taxidea taxus jeffersonii
CAATGTTCATATGTTTTATTTCTTAAATTCCACATAAGAGTGAAATCATATGCTACTTATCTTTCTCTGACTATTTTGCTTAGCATAATACACTATAGTTCCATCCTGTTGTTGCAAATGGCAAGATTTCATTCTTTTCCATTATATATAAAATATTATATACTGAATAATATGCCATTACATATATATATCATGTCTTCTTATCTTTCATCTTCTGATGGACATCTGGGCTCTTTCCATATTTCGGCTACTGTGGGCATTGCTGCTACAAACACTGGGGTGCAGCTGCCCCTTCCAACCACTGTTTGTATCCTTTGGATAAATACCAAGTAGTGCAATTGCAAAAGGGTATCTATTTTCAACTTTCTGTTTTCCAGAGGGGCTGCACGAGTTTCCATTCCCACCAACAGTAGGAGGGTTCCCCTTTCTCTGGATTCTCACCAAAATCTGTTTTTTCTTGAGTTGCTCATTTTAACCATTCTGACTGGAATGAGGTGGTATCTCATTGTGGTTTTCATTTGTATTTCCCTGATCCCAAATGATGTCGAGTGTTTTTTTTTTTTATGTATCTGTTGGCCATTTGTATGTCTTCTTTGGAAAAATGTCTGTTCATGTCTTCTGCCCATTTCCTGACTGAGGCCCTCTTTCTTATGCCACATCTCAGCCATTAACAAATCATATTGACAGAGTCTTTAAAAAATATACCCCAAAACCAACTACTCTCATCACTTCGTGCCATTCTGGTTCCAGCAACCATCTTCTCTTGCAAAGATTATTTCAATAGTTTCCTCCTGCATTCTTCCCTCACCCCCTTTAGTCAGTTCACCACAAAATAGAGTGAGTGATCTTTGTAAAAAATAAGTCAGATTAGGGATGCTTCGGTGGCTCAGTCAGTTAAGCGTCTCCCTTTGGCTCAGGCCATGACCCCAGGGTCCTGGGATGGAGCCTAGCATTGGGCTCCCTCTCCCTCTACTATTCCCTCTGCTTGTGCTCTCTCACTTTCTCTGTCAAATAAATAAATAAATAAAATCTTTTGAAAATCTTAAAAAAAAAAAAAAAAGGTCAGATTATATCACATGTCTCCTCAATACCTTCCAGAGCTTCCTATCTCACTTTGAATCAAACTCCACCCTTATTTGGGCTTACAAGGAGGTATAGGATCCAGCTGTGAACTGCCCCCTTGGCTCTTATACTCTCTGTGAGCCACCAGGCCTTTTTGCAGGACCTTATACATACCAAGCATGAAATGCAGACCCTTTGTACTGTCTCTTTCCTCTGCCTGACACTCTCACTCCCCAGCCATCTGCATGCCTCCTGGCTTCAAAGCCTTTGCTCAGATTATCTCCTTGTCAGTGAGGCCTTTCCTGAGCAGCCTATCAAAAATAGCATGACCTTCCCCTGACCCTATCACACTCTATTCCCTTCAATTTTCTTTGCTGTGCTTACCAGCTCCTGACATATTTTGACTTTGCCTATTTTTTTATTACCTAAAATGCAATTAAAATGTCCGTGCTATAATGGTAATGGCTATCAATTTTATTCCTGCTCTATCCCCTTGAGTGCCTGGCACACAGTAGGCACTCAACAAATATTTATTAGATGGAAGAATTCTTTAATGAGGGCATTCTAAATTATATGCCTTTTACATTTTATTTTATATTGAAAAACACTCACAGTAGATATAGCAATTTGTTAAAATGCATCAAAGTTGTAATTAATATCTGTGTAATTCACTTTATATATGTCATTCCTCAATAAATCAAATTTAAAAAATTAGAGTAATGATGGTCCTAAGGAAATAATTTAATTTTTATTTTTTTGTTTTTTTTAGTCTGTATTAGGTCCTATGTTTCTATTATTTTAATGGTTTATTACTCTATACTAATCTCATTTCATGCCATTTCAGCAAATTGTTAAAAGGGAACACCAAAGCTTTTCATATTCATATATGGATATTATCATTTGTTTACCTCAAGAGTCTCTCATAGAGTCTCACACAGAGCTCAGTGGACTTAAATGATAAAAGACAAAAGGAAGGAGATGAATAAATGTCACCAACACATGCCTACTTCCCCATCCCAACCACAGCCTTGCATATTATTAATTATTTTTTAAAAGATTTTATTTATTTATTTGACAGAGAGCACACACAAGCAGGGAGGCGCAGCAGGGAAAGGGAGAAGCAGGCTTCCTGCTGAGTAGGGAGCCCAGTGAGGGATTCAATTCCAGGACCCTGCTATCATGACCTGAGCTGGCAGACACGTCATTGATTAAGCCACCCAGGTGCCCCCATATTATTAATTAGATACTTAGAGCCTGTGAGCCTGGCGTGAAGATATTTGCCCATAGATTACCCCTGTCATGACTACCCCAAAAGTGATGGAGGATCACATCCCTAAAGAACTCCTTCCTCAAACCAAGGAGTCCCTTGGTTTTTGCTTTAACCCACGTCTTGCTTTAACCCAGGACACTTGAGGAGGCAATTTTTTTTGTCCCAGAGTCTGTTTGCCAAGAGGTCAGAATAAGCAAGGAGCAGACATAAAATCATTAAGAGTTCCTTAATGATTACAAAATAGATATTTACATATGATGTTTAATTTTTCATTTCATCAGACAAAAAGCAAGTGTCTAGATTGAAGCTGGTGTCTGTGATCAGGGTTCACCCAGTCCCAGGGCTGCCTACCACCTATAGCAATAGTGTCTTGTTTATTCTTGGCTTATTAAATCTGGTCCTGAACAGAATGTGTAGTTAATTGTAAATTGCTGGAATGGAGTAGTTTGGTGGTGACAGCGTGAGCTATGAGAAATGTAAGACGCAGTGACTGAGAACTCGGGGTCCAAGATAAAATGGGTCAGACTCTGATCTCACACAGAGAGTTCAAGACCACTGAGAGTGGCCTCTGGCCTTAGACTCTGGTCCTCTGATCCTCTGTGCAGACACTGGCCGGGATCACAGTCTATTATTGCAATAAGGCTAGAGAGTTTTTAAAAAAAAACTCTGCTGTACCTTTTTTCTGGGGTTGAAACCATTTTTAGAAAGATTTTGCTTCTGAGTTTTGAATATATTTAGAATCACATGAAGGCCTTACACAGATCCTCTAGTTGTATTAAAAAAATCACTGGTGCCAGCCCATGGGAAAAGATGGCATTGATAATTCACACTCACATAAAGCAGCATTTTGAAATGGTTTTTATCTTTTTTTTTCCTTTCGTGCTTTGTTTTTAATACTTATATTTTTATATGTTGTTTTTTTTTTCTTTTTTAGAGGAGAGGAGGGACTATTTCATTTTGTTTTGATGTCTTGCTTGTTTGAAGTACACCTTATACTAGTTCTTTAAGAATGTAGTTCTTCATGATGACATATTATGGTAATATTAGGAAAGCAGAGAGGCAGTAAAGAAGAGTTATAGAAATGTTTACTTATTGCACATTTCTTTTTATGCAACTCAGCTTATGCAGCTCATTTTTCAAAGTCATGTAATAGAAGCATTTGCTTCACAAAAAGTTTATCGTGGGCACTGTGTACGTATGGATGATATGTTTGAGATAGTTTTAGGACATTAGCTGAAGTTTTGTCCCTGTGATATATTTTCTCCTTTTCATGAAGATCAAATCTGCATTGCTAAGTGTGTGACTATGTGTATGTTTCAGAAGAAATGTAAAGAGAGAGAGAAGTACCGTAGAATAGGATAGAACACTGGCCTATGCATACATATTTTTTCTTCTAGGGGAGAGTCCCAGGATGGCAGCAGTAAGACCCAGACAGGGAATGAATATATGAGCTTCTAGGTAGATGGTCCATGGACAGCTTTACAGAAATTTCTTTAATTTACATGGCAACATAGCAGTAGAAATGTTTCTGTATCGTCAGATTGTGACCTTGCTTCTGGTAGTCCTGAAAAATATTGCTGTACTTTTTTTTCTGGGGGTACAAAAAAATAAAGAAATGCAGACATGAAGAAAGCATTTCAGTGGCGACCAGTATGTCCTAGATTGTGCCTTCTTCCATGTCTTGGCATTGGGAAGGTCCCCAAACTGAGACCACCCCTGTCCCCAGACCCGCCCTTCTCCGCCATGAGGGTTAGGGAGTAGGGAACAATGAATTGACAGGGTTAAGGAGTTGCTATCCAAGTGTGAATTAGGAGTTAAAATAGAAAGTTAGATGAATAACTTAAACTGAATATAGTTAAAATTCTGAAAACTGGACGGGTGAGTACCGCTGATAGCCAGGCTGCTTCCCGGCCGCCCCGACCTCTGACTTGACCCGTCCGGAGGGCGGAGGGCCGGGTGCAGGAAGCCAGATAGCAGGTCCAGTGGGCGGCCTCACGGCTGAGCCGGCGGAGTCCCCGGCTAGGCCCACGGAGCATTCTTGGGGCTGGTCTCTGCTTTGCTTGGAAGGGACATAGCGCCTTCCCAAAGCCTGTTGGTGGGATAGGGGTTCTCTGTCCCACCCCGGCCAAAGTGAGAGGGTGAAGAGGCTTTCGATTGGGGAAAAAGCCTCCGGTTTACAACTGCTATAGCCCGGGGAAGAGCTGCAGTTAAGGGGAGTGTCAGCGGGCTAGACGTCCTGCACCCGAATCTGTGGCGCTTAGATTCTCCTGCTGTGTTCTGGGTCATGCCGCTGAGCACGAAGCGGTGCACCTTTCTAGAGCCACCCTCTTGCAGTCTTGAACCTTAAGAAAAGATGTGGAGTGGGCTGCTACCTCCTGGCCTAAATGAAAGTGATGTTGAGTTGAATTCTGAAGATGAAGCCCCATTAGAGAACTCTGGACTTAACTTACAGGAAGATAAAGAAGATGGGACCATTCCAAAAACAGAGATCTCAGATTTCCAAACTGATGGACCAGAACCTGGGGCAGAGGCAAATGTAAATGCATACAAAGAGTGCCCCTCTGTAATTCCCTTAAATATGTGGCATAAATTTCAAGAATTGCATAAAAAACATTCTGAACAGAAAACCTCAACTTCAGGATTCAGAAGGAAGAAAAGGAAATGCTCCAGGAAAGGTAAATTGAAGAATGAAGAAGAGACTCATGGTGAACAGACCTCAAGTGAAACCCAGTGGAAGGAGCTTACTCAGTATTTTGGAATCAATGATAGGTTTGACTCCCCTGTTAAAAAGAAAAAAGTTGAGAAGTTGGGCCTTGAGAAGAGCATAGACCAGGCTGTGGAAGAGTGTAACATCAAGAAGGCCGAGGAACTCAGCAACCAGCTAGCTACTCGAGAGCTTGGTGTAAAAATTGCTAAGGCGGTTGCCTGCCACAACTTTGTAAAAGCCAAAAAGGATGCTGAAAATTCACAGGTTGCCCGAAAAAAGAAGAAACTTGCATGGGGGTTTGAAGCAAAGAAGAGATCGGAAACCAAGAGCAACATGGGATATATGTAACTTGCCACAATTCCTCAAGACATTTCAGTCTTGATTTGGGTTTTTGCTTGAGTCTTCAACTGCTCAATTTACTGAAAAGATTTTCCTGCTTATATTAACTATGTCAGGAAACTGGTAGAAATTGGAAAAATAAGCATAAAATTTGGGAGTTGATTATTAAATCTTTTCAGTCTTTCTTTAAAAAAAAATTCTGAAAATTGATTTTGTGGCCTGAGGTTTATACTCACTGTGTATGTATTTTGTTTTTGTTTTCAATAAATATATTCTTGAGACAATTTCTTTTTAAGTGAGTTCTATTTTAAATGCACATAAAGGGGGTGCCTGGGTGGCTCAGAGTGTTAGGCCTCTGCCTTCGGCTCAGGTCATGATCTCAGGGTCCTGGGATCAAGCCCCGAATCAGGCTCTCTGCTCAACGGAGAGCCTGCTTCCCACCCTCTCTCTGCCTGCCTTTCTACCTACTTGTGATCTCTCTCTCTGTGTCAAATAAATAAAATCTTTTAAAAAATGCACATAAAGTTTAGATTGTATATTCCATGAGGGCAGGAAACATTTTTTTTTTTCATTCTACACTTTTCCTAGCACAAGAATAGTGTCTGATATATAACAGTGTTCAACAGTTGTTAACTTAATGAAGTCGTTGTTTGAAGAGACAGTTTCATTAAAATAAATACAGTTTATAAAGAAAATCACTCTCAGGTTTATTTAATTTAATTCTCGGCATTGGATTTTCTAGATGAGACACATGCTTAAATATAGAGGTTTCATTTTTTTAGTATGACAATGAGTAGTTTATGGCAATATAACAAACTGGGGGCTGATTGTACACATGTCTTCCCAGCTCTGTATTCAGTGGGATCATGGCAGTAGCTTGAAATCTGCTATGGTGGGAGTATTTACACCATCGATCAGCAAATGCTAGAAATTAGGGTTTCTAAAAAAAAGAAAAAAAAAAATTTTTGGTTTTTTTTTTTTTTCCTCAGAGAGCTAGCTGTTAAACATTCAGTAGCACACTAGCACACTACTGGACCCATTTTTGTCTCAATTTAATATGTATTCTTCTTTTGTAAAAATGATCCTGAAATCCCAAGTGAAGAAGTTAATGATTAGTATTGAGAAAATATTGTGCCAGTTTACACCCTCTGGTGGTTTTGTTTTGTTTTGTTTTTGTTTTTTGTTTCAGGATCTCTTTGAACTCATAAAGTTTCAAGGAGGTTCAGGAGATTGCACTGAGTAGTGTGTTCACAAATAGTGTTAGGAAGCTTACACCCGATCCCATTCACCTTCACCACCTCCTCCCTCACTTATATTTAGTGTCAACTGCCAACAAGATCTGACATTCCTGGCAGCTTGGCCTGTAGCAGCCTCTTGATTCAGCAGCTTCTGTTCATCCGTCGTGCTCTGGGGACATTTACTAACAAGGCCCAAATGAAGTGGCAGTATCATAACCTCCTTTGGAGAGATGATGAAAGAGCTACATCAATCTTTGTGCTTTGATACCTTAGAATAGAGGAGGTAGATACTGCGGGACATATGAAGATTTTAAATATTACTGATTTAGTGGAATAACGGAGTAGAATAATTCCCAAGAAAATCCGTACCTGAGAAGATAACAGCTGACCCAACACAAAGAAGACTTAAGTGAATAGAAATGTCACTAGGGTCCCTAAAAGTTAACAACACAGTTTCACTGGCTCTTACAGGAGTTACAATATTATCTTTAGCCATATATAACTATTTTATGATCTCAATCACTTTTTAAAAAAATTTAAATTTTATTTATTTATTTGAGAGACAGAATGAGAGTGAGAAAGAGAGCGTGAGAGTGGGGAGGATCATAAGGAGAAGCAGACTCCTTGCAGAGCAGGGAGCTTGATGCGGGACTTGATCCTGGGACTCCAGGATCATGACCAGAGCTAAAGGCAGCTGCCCAACCAAGTCACACAGGTGCCGGATCTCAATCACTTTTGTTTTTTTTAAAGATTTTATTTATTTATTTGAGAGAGAGAGAGATCACAAGTAGGCAGAGAGAGAGAGAGCGGAAGCAGGCTCCCCGCTGAGCAGAGAGCCCCATGTGGGGCTCGATCCCAGGACCCTGAGATCATGACCCGAGCCGAAGGCAGAGGCTTAACCCACTGAGCCACCCAGGCGCCCCTCAATCACTTTTAATTAACAAACAGCAAAACTGGGGCTCTATCCTTAGTTTATCCTTATTACTTAGTTTATCACAGTTTTAGCTACTTTTTTAAAAAAGATTTTATTTATTTGACAGACAGAGATCGCAAGTAGGCAGAGAGGCAGGCAGAGAAAGAGAGAGAGAGAGGAAAGCAGGCTCTCTGCTCAGCGGAGAGAGCCCCATGTGGGGCTCAATCCCAGGACTCCAAGATCATGACCTGAGCTGAAGGCAGAGGCTTAACCCACTGAGCCACCCAGGTGCCCCTCAAAAAAGTTTTGACAAGCTTAATGCCAAGCCAAAACCTTTAAGATAAATTTTAACATTTTGCATTTGGGACTAAAAAATAAAAACCTGACCACATAGAAATCAGCTTCATCGTAATTAGTATGAAAAAGGCCTGGAGGCATTAGCTGACTTAAATTTTAATGTGACCAAAAAATACAACAAAACTGATTAAAATCTATGATTAGTTTGTGTAAATAGAGAAGTAATACCCAGCTGAATGGAGATCATGGTACTACTGGTCAGATTCACATTCTGTTCAAGGATTCTCATTTTAAGAGGGAGAATATAAAAGGGCAAAAGGTCTTAATATGCATAAAGAAGAATTGTAAGTATACTGGGATATTTGCCCTATGACGCAGGGGACCACAGGGAGATATGACAACTATGCCCCATTAGTAGATCCTTCCAGGCTGATACCCGGAAGGGGAGCAGCCTATTTGTTTTGCTTCAGAAAGCAAAACTCTGGACATTAGAAAGATTTAGAGAGGTAGAAGACTTTTTGTCTTAAATAATTTTCCAATTTAAAACTTCCTGATTATATAATTAACTACTTCATGGCATAGAAATTCCATTAGTAGAACAGAATAAACAGAGGCTATTTAATCACAAGTCAAGGATCATATACACAAGGTTTATATAGACTAGATTAATCCCAAAGTCCATTCCAACTCTAAGAAGTGCAGTTATTATTAATGCTACCTGTAATTATGACTGCTTGGCTCTGAGAGCTGGTCATAGAAGGGGATAGACAGACTGTGGAGCCAAACTATGTGGGTTCCACTTTTATAAGCCCCCCTCCCTGTTTAACAACTGAATGACCCTGAGAAAGTTACTTTACCTCTCTAAACTTCAGTTTCCTCATAAGTAAAATGAGGACACTCAAAGTACTTATCTCGTTGGGTGGTTTGAAGATTGATTTAGTTAATATCTGTTAAGTGCATAGAGCCATGCCTGGTGCATAAGAATACTATATAAGAGTAATTACTGGAAGGAACATATGACTAAATCCTCAAGACAAGAAGACAGAAGACAAGATGACAAGAAGACAGATGGGTCAACTACTTGGAGTGTCCCTCACCAATTTTTGGACTGACTTAAGGCACTCCACCTGCATCTTTATCTGTTTTTCCACAAAATGACAGATGGCATTCAGATGGAATTTCATTTTCTCTGGGCCAAATTGTAGAGAGTGTACTGGCTGTTTTCTGTCCAACTGAGTTAAACACAAAGTTACTACTATCTTGACAGTCAAATCCCTGAGGAGTAAGAGAGTTGCTTGAAGGCATGTATGTTTTTAGTTTGATTACCACCAGGTCACGGGACCCCTGGGCACTTGTCAGCAGTTCCTTCTGTTCTGAAGACTAATTCAGTCCAGAATACTGTCCCTGACTTGGCAGATCTACATGTTCTTTCAACAGTAGCTAAGGGGTGCCTGGGGGGCTCAGTGGATTGAAGCCTCTGCCTTCGGCTCAGGTCGCGATCCCAGAGTCCTGGGATCGAGCCCTGAGTCGGGGTGGGGGTGGGGGGAAGGGGGGCCTCTCTGCTCAGCAGGGAGCCTGCTTCTTCTTCTCTCTCTCTCTCGTGATCTCTTTCATCTCTGTCAAATAAATCTTTTTAAAAAATTTAAAAAAAACATTTTTGAGTTTTAGAACTTCAGTGGAATTTCTTACTACTGTGAAATTAAGATTTTAAAGTTTATTTATGAGCCTTATGGTCAGGTAGGGGTTAGCAAAGGTGAAGTGTCTCCAAAGGCAGGGTTAACCCAGTAGAGGTGTTTTCTTTTGTAAGGGTGCAAGCTGGGACTGTGAGGAAGAGTCTAAATTGTAAGTGCAAATGCAAGAGTGTTCATTACTTCCGAGAGCCCTAGTGGAAACAGGGACAATGATGTCTTGGAGAATAGAAAGGTACTGTTTTTCTTCCAGACATGTCTATTGACGGCCCGAGGGCAGGCTGCCCCAAAATGAACCACTTTGGCAAGCCTATTATTCTGAGCTCAAGGCAATGAAGACCCTACCCGCTCAAGAGAAACTTTTGCCCCTCTCTTAACTCCAGAAAATAATCTAAATTGGAGGTCTTTCCCAGAACAAGGGCTATTAGCATAGATCAATTTTATCTGAGTGACCCATCTGTACTGCAGGGCAAACATCTAATTGCCAAACACCTGCTCTTATCAACCTGTAAAGTGCAATCCTTTCCTCTGAACTCCCAGACCCCCATCCCCTTCTTCTTAGTTCAGGATGACTTATATACCTCGTTTTGCCTGACTGTCTTTGGGATTTTCATGTATGTGTAGACTCTCTATACATACGCTATTAAATCTTGTTTTCTCTTCTTAATCTGTCTCATGTCAATTTGAATCTTAGTCCACTTAGCAGGACCCGTGAAGGGAACAGGAATTCTTGCTTCTAGACACTGGTTGTTAAACAATTTGCCATTTATCATACTTTTTACTTCTTTCTTAGATTGGACTCATTTCCAGATTTAGAGAGGCTTATTTCAGTGTCTTCTGCTTTAGATCTTCTCAATTAAAACAAAGACCCCTCTAAGACCATCTTTTCATCTTCAGGGGTTTCTGATAGAAGGAAATGATTGATCTCTGTATTTCTATTAGTAGTGTGATGTTACAGTAATTGAATGGCATTTCCTGGGACAGGTTTTCTTTTTCCTTCTGAGGAACCTGCCTTATTTTGAAACAGACAGAAGAAAAGGATCTGCTCGGCTCTGTCAGAGTCCCTTCTTATGAATGCACAACATATGCACACAGATTGTGAGAACACCGATGCTGACGATGAAGGACAGTTGGAAGAAAGGCAGGAAGGGACAAGAGCCCCACCCTAAGAGGAAATGACCTTTAAAAGGATTTTACACCACCCAGGAAGGAGCCCTGTACTCTTTTCCACGTGAGAGATAGATGACAAAAACCTGACCAGATGACAGATGACAGGCACAGGGAGGTTAATCAGATTAAACAGCTCACCAACAAGCTAATAAAAAGCCCCTAGACTTGGAAACTCCTGTGGCAACCCTCTCAGGTTGTTTCCTTCTTTGGGAGCTTTGTACTCTATCATTCAGTAAAGTTTCCTATTGCTCAATAAACTTTGCTTTGCTGCCCACCACTCTTCGTCCTGTCTACCTCTTCGTTCTTCACAAAGCAGTGTGATGGAGAACCGTGGTCACAAACAGAGAAGAAATCCTGTAACACTGAGACTCCAGGAGGCTTGCTCTCCCAAATCTGTTTCTCTCCACGCTGCCACCTTCTGATTCTGTCTTGGTAGCACCCAAAGAACCCACTGATGGTCATAGCAGAAGAGTAGTGAAAGGAAAAGTGGTCTCTTTTTCATCTTAAATATGCCGTGACTTTAATCTTTTACATGTATTAAAATTCACCAAATAGCAGAGTTATATCAGTAATACTGCTATCTCAACAGCAACTCAGTAATTGATTTTCTACTGCTGAGAGTAAATACTAAAGAATCAATTCTTTTTTTTTTTAATTTTATTTATTTATTTGACAGACTGAGATCACAAGTAGGCAGAGAGGCTGGGGGAAGCAGGCTCCTGCTGAGTAGAGAGCCTGATGTGGGGCTCCATCCCAGAACCCTGACTGAGATCATGACCTGAGCCAATGGCAGAGGCTTAACCCACTGAGCCACCCAGGCACCCCTAAAGAATCAATTCTTATTTACATTCAACTTTTCCAATAACAGGCAAATCTGAAAATGCCAAAACTTAAGGAGAATAAGGTAGCAACGGAAGGAGCAGAATCATAGAATCACATAATATAGAATATCATAAAATGATATAATATGGACATGACCTTAGAGACCATCTGGTACAACGTCCTCATCAACACACAAAATTGAGGCCAGAAAAGGTGAAGTGACTTACATAAGGTCACAAAGGATGTTTGTGTTAATCTTCCAAAAATCAATGGAAGTAAAACCTCCGTGTTTCTAGACCGAGGTTTCTCGGCCTTGGCAATATTGACATTTGAAACCTGCTAATTCTGTTGTGGGTGTTGTCCTGTGAATTATAAAATGTTTAGCAGCAAAGGTTAACAGAATAGGTTACTCTCAAATATGCCTCTCTGTCATAAGGATTAGTTTGAGCCGATTATTTTGAGAAACAACCGATCCAGAAGAAACGCTGAGAACAGAGTAGAAGTTACTCTTTTGTAAAGAAAATTTATCCATTATGAAGAAATCTCCACTTCTGAGGGTGTCTCCCTCTCTGTAACAGGGGAGACTATTGACTAAATCACAAGAAACTCACCAATGGAGAAGGCACGACTTAAATCTATGTAACAACCTTCCTCTTGTTTACTGTGCTTTTCATTTCCCTACAGCTAGCCTCCCCAAGTCCCTCTCTTATTTTTTTTAAAGATTTTATTTTATTTTTTTGACAGAGAGAGAGAGAGAGCATAAGCAGGCAGAGAGAGGGGGGAAACAGGCTCCCTGCTGAGCAGAGAGCCCGACACGGGGCTCTATCCCAGGACCTTGAGATCATGACCCACCAAGCCACTCAGGCACTCCAAAAAATAAATAAATAAAAAATAAATCCCTCTCTTGTTTTTAACTGAAGATGGCATTCTAGCCTGAAATGAAGCCACCTCATGACTTACTCATCTTTCATTTTAATAAAGTTTTTCTCTCGTTAATTTGTCTTTTGTTATAGAAGCCCCAGAGATGAATTAGAAAGATAAAAGGAAAATGGTTGTTTCTTCCTCTTGAGCAGCATTCCTGGCTATGCCCACTAGATGCCGGTAGCCTCGTATCAAGGCTGTGATAATCAAAAATGGCTCCAGATAGTGTCAAATACCCTTGGAGGTGGGATGCAAGATTGCCCCCAGTAAGAACCACTGGGTTTCACATTGTCTAAAAAGGAAAGTTCTGGGCCTTACTCCAAGATAACTTAGGAGGCTAAGGCCAGTGTTAATTATGTAAGTTTTATAATAGTCACAGAATTCTTCGCTATTGGAAACTTGTTCATATTAGCTTTTGCCCAACTGAAGTCTACAGTGATGGACGTGAAGCAGTTATCTTAGTATCTTAGTAGGGCATAAAGCATTGTTCTGGTGCTTCCCAAGGAAGTAAACCCATTCTCAGCTTGGATTCCCCACAAGAAAGGAAGCTTCTAGCCTAACAGGATTTCGAAGTCCATCTCTATATAGCTGTCCTTTAGGGCATGGAGTGTGCTGGTTGCAGCAGAAAGAAACCAGCTGCAACACTGTCAGGGGATAGTCTCAGATTAGAGAGCTAGATATTAAAGTCCTGCACATGACTTAGCCATTATTGAGGTAGGAAACAGGCATTTCACAGAGCACTTTGGAGGAAACTGAAGACTTCTGTTGACATTAGTTCATTTCTGTTGACATTAGAACTCAAAGACTTCACTTTGAGAAGAGCGTAAGGGGAGATTGAGAGCAGTGGCCTGAAGTAAATAGCAAATATCACATTGCGGATACTGTGGAATGTCTGAAGAAGAAAATACCAGATGAAAAGACTTTACTCTTAGCTATGGTGACTTAGTAGAATGAGGCTATCCCTCATTCTACTGGCTTAGTAAAGAGGAGCCCCCAATTGCTAGCAGAACCCCTGTAGCAGACTTTTCCGGTGATCACGTCACACCCTTTGGCTTACTTTTGATGTTAAGTGACAGCTTGGGTGGACAGCTCTCTATCCCTGTCACATTCTGCCCTGGGCCTTTGCCTGTAGGAAATGATTTCCTCTCCACTCATGCAAGTATAAGCCCCGGGAGGGTTGGGGCACTAGACTCTAGAGGCAACCCTCAAAGAATAGGAAACACAGGCAATGGATCAATATTCCAGCCTCCTGTCTCCAAGTGGAAAATTCCTGAAGACATTCTGTGGACTTCCCAGTGGAATCAAGGCTCTAACTGTTCATAACAGTGACCTCTACAATGTTTTATTTATATTGGGTTTTCCTTTTACCCTTCTTGCTCCTCACTTCTGTTTCCTGGCATCAACTTCCAAATAAAACACCCAAACCAGAGTTCTTGTCTCAGTTCTGCTTCCCAAGAAACAAACTATAGAGCCCACTGTATGGTATTCATATTCATTGCAAGTATTTGAATCCAAATGAACTATATGGAAGGCATTTCATTCTCATCCCTGAGTTTGGGTTCATTCATTTGTAATAGTCATTTTGTTATTCTACATATGCCTCAATTAAAGATATTGTTATGGGTTAGTACACAGTATCTAGTCAAGACTGAGACTAACAATATTTCTGTCTGGGTATGCTACGAATTCAAAAATAATCTCTTGATATTCAATAAGATTTAAGGATAAACTAAGTCCATTCCTAAATCCTTTAGCCCAGAGAAGCTGAGAATTTTATCATTTTATATTAAAGTGTATTGTTTGGAATGGCCTCTCAGATTATTACCATTAATCATTCTGCAAAAACTGGTGTCCACCTAGTGAGGGAAGTGACTTCCATGCTATCCCTTGAGAATAAGAGTATATGTGAAGATGGGATCGGGAGGGAGACATAAGAGATTCTTAATCTCACAAAAGAAACTAAGGGATGCTGGGGGGAGGGGGGTCAGGAGAGGGTGGTTGGGTTATGGACATTGGGGAAGGTATGTGCTACGGTGAGTGCTGTGAAGTGTGTAAACCTGGTGATTCACAGACCCCTGGAGCTAATAATACATTATATGTTAATATAAAAAAAAGTATATGTGAAAATCAGGCTGTCTTTAAAACATGCCTAACAAACCTAAGTGTTTTTCCCCCTAACAATTATATAATTTGAGTGTTGTACTAAAAACTTAGACTATTCTAGACAAAAATCCTGTGTGTTGGGAGAAGGTGGGTATAAAATTGTTGAGGAAGAAGATGAGAATAGTTGCAGCTCAAGATCTCCTCCCTCGTAGGAAAGACTTTGAACCTTCAGGGGGATGGATAATGGAGAGAAAATGGACATATGTCAAACTCAACACTTACTACTACAGTGTCTGACTAGAAAAGTTATAGAATTGCCTTCCATGGAGCCCTTGGATTTAAATTTCCAAGAGTCCATGTCTTTGCCCTCTATGTCTCTCAGTAACTAGCCCAATGCATTATATCTAGTGAGAGCCAGCAAGACTAATGTCTGACCTTATCCAAATCTGTGTGCTAGGCACTGTTCTAAGAACTTCTAAAAAGAGGTACTTGATAAATATCTTAGGGTACTGAATAAACACAGAATAATGTTTATCTACAATGTTTAGGTAAAATCTGAGGCAAGAGAGAAAAATCAGTTCAATGAATTTTTGAAGCCTGTGCAACTCTATAAATAAATTTGTCAAACAACAAATGCTAGATCGCATTCTTATTTCCTCTCTGGAAAGCTGAAGGGACTCTATTTTAGAAAGGCTCCATCTCTGCTATTTTTCTGTTAGGCCCCATTTACTCGCCACATTTTGCCTCTGAATAAGGCAAAGAAGCTACACATTCCCACTTCAGTGGGGAAGCAAGAAAGTTAATCATCCTCTGAGTTTTGTCCTAGGCTCCAGACACCTGATAACACCTAAGGAGAACCAGATCCCAACAATGTTCCAGGATATTAGCTTCAAATGAACATTGCTGATGCGGGCATCAAGTACCTCTACCTTTGGTAACTTATAGAGTAACACCTATTGTTCACCTGACACTCACCTTTTCTTGAACCCTGCCTTGGACTTCTAGAGGAACAAGTACCCTAGACCCTTTCCTAATATAAACCTGTAGCCTCAAACAACAACAAAACTCATTCTCCTTTCCTTTTGAGTCTCCCAAACACCCTTTATGCTAACCTCTACCCGTCATTTTCACTATTCAGTAAACTCAATTTTGACTTTCTTTGGCTCACATTTGATTTCTGTCCTGTGTGAAGCCAAGGACCCCCTTGGCTGGTCCTATGGGACCTTCCCCTGGGCTCTCAGACTCAACCAGCCTGCATCATTATCAGTGTGCTTTTTTATTGATAATACATTTTGACTCCAAAACAGATGAACATAGGGGAAGGGAAGGAAAAATGCAATAAGATGAAAATTGAGAGGGAGGCAAACCATAAGAGATGCTGAACTCTAGGAAACAAATTGAGGGTTGCTGGAGGGCAGGAATAGGTATAATTGGGTGATGGGCATTAAGGAGGACACTTGATGTAATGAGCACTGGGTGTTACATGCAAATGATGAATCACTGAACTCTACCCTTAAGGCTAATAATACACTATATATTAACTAAATTGAATTTAAATAAAGAATAAAAAGAATGTTTTGACTTTCATTCCTACCCTCTCCACACGCACTCTCTGGGAGGTACCAAATTTCCTGGGCAGGCAGTGATCTAAACTTCAAGCTGTTTCAATTGCATTAAACCCAAATAAGATTACAACGGTCACCAGTAGACTGGACTTCCCTACCTTCTAAGTTCAGACTACTCATGACGACTGTGGTTAAAAGAGAGAAGATGGATATGCAACCATATCCTTTATTATCTACACTGGTTTCAACCAGTTAGTGCAATAACAGATGTGTTTTCCCAGCTTCTCCTCAGAGTGCATCTGCAATTCAACTATCTTGTATACAACTCAGATTCCTTCTCTATTGACCTCATACTTCACTTCCTCTTACTCCCTCCCAACTCCTCCCTAAATCTTTCTCCAAAGCAGACTATGTATGGCTCCATCTCTATAACTATTTATAAATTTACATGCATTTTTTTCCCCTCACTGTAATGTCATTACTGAGGGCAGGGTGACCAGAAATGATGCATGCTCTCAGTTAAGATTCATTGGACCCTTTTTTCCTTTGGCCAGACTTCAGCTGAGTACTTGGGTCACTTCACTTCTGGGGTCACGAGAATATAAACTTTTTGCAGTTTCTCCTTCAACATCTGTTCTTTCCACAACATATTGGTGACCTGTGACTATTCCTTTGAACTTATTCATTTGGCACATACTTTTTCCACAAACTGATCATTTTCTTTTTCAAATATAGTACAATAGAATCTCTTTTCAAATTTCTCCTCTGAGAAATCATATCCTCTCAATGGTAATTTTAGGAACTCTCTGTTTAAAGGAGTTCATCATTAAAAACAAATGGACAAACAAACAAAAACAAAACATAACTTACTCTGCTAGTATGACATGCCTACTGACTCTTGATTAAAAAGGAAAATCTGGGGGCGCCTGGGTGGCTCAGTGGGTTAAAGCCTCTGCCTTTGGCTCAGGTCATGATCCCAGAGTCCTGGGATCGAGCCCCGCATTGGGCTCTCTGCTCAGCAGGGAGCCTGCCTCCCCCTCTCTCTGTGCCTGCTTCTCTGCCTACTTGTGATCTCTCTCTGTCAAATAAATAAATAAAATCTTTAAAAAAAAAAAAAGGAAAATCTGTGTGCACTTTCCAAAGGATATTTAAACCTGCTGATTTTTTATTGTGATGGGAGCATATGAAATGGATGGTGACCAGCTGTTTCTTATGGAGTCTGTGAGGCTAGAAAGATAAGAAACAAATTAAACTGAAGCTTGGAGTGGTTTAGGTTCAATGTCAGGAAAAATTTCCTGTGAATAAAGGATGTAAAAAATTGGAATGGATTTCTAAAGAAGATAGATAACTCAACATTTTCTGAATGTCTCCCAAAAATGGAATAAATTTGCCCTTGGATAGTTAAAATAATATCCTTTTATTGTGATATAATACATCAAGATACTTTCCACAACTGAGATTCTTTCACCCAGTTTTGGAGAAAATGAAACATACAGAGGAGTAGACATTGTTGCAAAAATGACAAAATAGCATTTTAAAATAAAAATTATTACCAGATTATTTCAAACTAATTTAAAGTATGATTTGATTCTGGTTAAATGCAATTTAACAAATACTTTTAGCTACTTGCTGATAAGATAAAGATAATTGAGACAAACTCATTCTTAAGGATCTTCTTGAAACATGCTTTTATTAGAGCTTTCAAGGAATGGTATGGTAGAAGAGATTAATTTTTACTGCTATAAGATTTGGGAAGTCTTCATGGAGAAATTGACTTCTGAGCTGGTCTTTGAAGGATGGACAATACTTTGGTGGGGAGAGTTAGAGCAGAGAGACACTTTTCTTTTAAGGGATCAGAATAAAGTTCTGGAATTCATAAATGTTTGAACTGGGTGAAGAACAGAAGTATGGGGCAAGGGAAGAACCTCGGAGCTGATTAAAAAAAAAAAAAAAAGTCCAAGCAAGAGCGTGACACACCAATTGTTTGTTGTAGAGACATCAAAGTCCAGAGAGGGAATGATACAGTAAGAACCATAATAAGGTCACAGATGTGGAAGTGCAGTAGTTACATTGGAATGCCATATTCAGAGCTAATCTAGCTTGGAAAATTCATTTGGAATGAAATATGAGAGAGATTCCAACAAATAGTGTCATTGGAGTGAATTCTCCTGGCCCAGATAAGCCATTTAGCTGCTATGTGGATGGAGCAAAGACAAGCTCTTCCCACCAAGCTCTACCCAGATTGCAAAATCATGAGCAAATAAATGATTGTTGTTGTTTAAGGACTCTGAATCTTGGGGTCGGGTTTTTTTTTTGTGGTTTTTTTTTTTTTTTTGCTGTTTTTCTTTTTCTTTTTCAAGGTTTTATTTATTTATCTGACAGATAGAGATCACAAGTAGGCAGAGAGGCAAGCAGAGAGAGAGGGGGAAGCAGGCTCCCAGATGAGCAAAGAGCCAGGGCTCTGGGATCATGACCCAAGACGAAGGCAGAGGCTTTAACCCACTAAGCCACCCAGGCACCCCGGGGTGATTTTTTATACAGCGACAGATAACCAAAACATAAACATATACTTTTTAAATATGAAAATTACATAGGGTTACATTACATAAATTACATAGGGTTGAACACCAAAACTTTAACACACACACACACACGCTGAGAAGATAATTGCAGACTAGTGGTTAGCTCTTTAAATTTAGCAACTTTAACTTCATAAAAAATTCACAGTATTTCCTTATTTTTCTTTTTTTCTTGTATTTACTGAAATATCATTAAGAACTCATACTTGGAAATCACTGTTCTACCATTTCCTAGGACAGTTCCAAAATAAGATATCCTTATTTTTAAGATTCGAGTAACTTTTCTTTTTTTTTTTTTAAGATTTTATTTATTTATTTGACAGACAGAGATCACAAGCAGGCAGAAAGGCAGGCAGAGAGAGAAGGGGAAGCAGGCTCCCTGCTGAGCAGAGAGCCCAATGCGGGGCTCGATCCCAGGACCCTGGGATCATGACCTGAGCCGAAAGCAGAGGCTCTAACCCACTGAGCCACGCAGGCGCCCCTTGAGTAACTTCTCTTAAGAAAGATTTATCTTGACAAAACTAACATCAAGCCCTTCCTTTTCTGAATTGTAGTCTGTATCATTAATGAATATCACAAATAGGTAAAAAGATCTCACTAGCAAAAACCAAAATTTGGATATTCTTGTTGGTGTCATACAAAACAATGGACACAATTCATGGGTCAAAGATAGGGTATTGCTAGGGGTGGGAAACATTCTCACTTTCATAACAAGGTCTTTGGCTTGCCTTGATGAAATGTTCCACACCAGTGACAGGCATGCTTCAGTGAGCTGGAGGACAAACCGTTTTCTAGATTCTTCTCTCAAATAGGTCATCCCTGCTAGGATAGGGCCTGTTGGGTGACACACCTAATTTCTCACTGCCCAACCCTGGCTAGCAAGAGGCACATATGTGTGTGCTGTGGATCTGAGGCACCATCCAGTCTCTGGGCATCACTGATAAGTGCTCAGTGGACTATCCAGAAGTCGGCTGAGTGCATCATTAATCGCTCCTTTCTGTATCTTCCAATGGAATTAATAGGGCCTCTACATAAGACTTAGGGATTATTCAAGCTATTTTCATGATCAACTAACATATACCAGAGTGATATGGATTGATTATTATGTTTTCCATTCAAGTCATTTTACTCCTCACATTTTTTTCTAAACATGTCATAATTTTTGAAATAGAAAAATTTCTCCCCTGCTTAGCAGTGGAAAACATTTTGCTCATCTCTGGCTTCTTGTAGTAATTTTATAGAAAGTAAAACAAGGCAAAAACATTTTCAGTTAAATGCTAAGGGATATTTTGGTAAATCCAACCTAAGAATGCCTAAAATATGATGAAGTAAATTTCTCTCTTTGGATCATTTTAAGTATAATTGTAAGTTATAAATTTAACCATAAAATTTGCAAAGATATCCACAAATACATTTATATTAAAATTGGACAGTGATATATGAGAGTAAGTGCATCTCCTGCTTTGAATAGACCAGCTCTAAAGGACTCGTTTGGGATAATTGAGTCGAATATTATTTGAAAATTAAATGTTGTTAAGGAATGACTATTACTTTTGTAAAGTATGATCTAGAAATTGTGGATTTTAGGAAATATTCAGATTTTTCAGGGATGTATATTGAAGCATTTAAGGGTAAAATGTCAGATGTCCATAATTTGTTTTAAAATATTCTAAATTTATGAAGTAATATGCCAAAATGGTTACAATTACTTTTTAGAGATGATGATTAAGTATTCATTATGCTAGTCTCTCTACTTGTCTATATGTTTTTCATAATAAATATGAAGAAAAAGGATACATATATCATATGCTTGCATTTTCCTTTCAGGAAATGTGATAGAAAGAATTCAATAAATCTTAAATTGTACTTTAAAAAACAGATGCTAATCCTCAAAGAAATGTCTACTTTAGAGTATATATGCTTCCTATCAGAAAGGTTTTCTCTCTAATTCTGATTCAGAATTCAATAGGTAAGAAGACCTATCTTCCTGGGGCGCCTGGGTGGCTCACTGGGTTAATCCTCTGCTTTCGGCTCAGGTCATGATCTCAGGGTCCTGGGATTGAGCCTTGCATTGGGCTCCCTGCTCATCGGGGAGCCTGCTTCCTGCCCCCCTTCTCTGCCTGCCTCTCTGCCTACTTGTGATATCTCTCTGTGACAATAAATAAATAAAATCTTAAAAAAAAAAAAAAGAAAATCTATCTTCCTAACTACTGTCCATAGACACACTTCCAGCAATCAGAATAATTTTGGTATTGTTACAATCTGGACCCCGACAAGCAGAAGATCCAAATTTTATTTTACTTAATTTGATGAGTTTCAAATGTGTGCACTTTGATTAAGCAGGCGATTTAGAGAGCAGATAATGGGGCTGACATAGCCTTCTGATCTAGGAAAAGTACAGCATAATTGAAGTCAGCTAACAGGATTTCCAGCAGGGAATGATTGCCCCGAGTGTGTGATCTGATTTTCTTTGATGTTTGTATTACAGTAATAGCATTAACAGCATCCCAAACAACACTTAACGAAATTTTAGACTTGCTATACGTGAGGGCTCCTCTGTCATCAAGCCTGGCTCTTTTCTATACAGTTTCTGTCAAGTAAACTAGCTCAACACGTGGGAAAACCAGGACAATATAGGACACATATCAGCTTCAAATTTCAGACAAGATATTCTCTGCTTTTAAAAATAATTCTCTGAGCTATCCTTGGCCTAAACCCATGCGGATTTTTGAAGTAAGGAAGTATCTAAAATAGTCAAACGTGTAGAAGTAAAGAATAGAATGATGGTTGCCAGGTGCTGACAGGAAGGGGAAAATGGGGAGTGACTAATCAAAGAGCATCAAGTTTAGTTGTGCAAGATAAATGAGTTCCAGAGATCTGTTGCACAGCACAATGTCTGTAGTTTACAGTGTGGCATCGTACACTTAAACTGTTAAGGATACACCTCATGTTATGTGCTCTTATCACAATAAAAAAGAGAAAAAGAAGAAAGTGGGTAGAACAACATCAACTGGGCATGAGCATGGGATAATGACTGGCTAAGCCCTGCTAATGGTTGGTGGTGGTGATGATAGCTTAATGCACAAGGAATAGTGCATTTCACATTTCCAGAAAATTGCTTATATCACTTTAAAGGTAATTTAAAAATACAACAAATGTTAAGTGCCATTTAAGGAATATAGGATTCCACTTACTACTTGTAATTTTATTAACAGTGCGTCAGTAAAGAAATACTGAACATGTCTTTAAAAAGCTTTTCAATGAATAATTAACACTCACACAGAGAGAGTCGTCATCTTGACTTCACTGTCATATAAATTTGGAACCTGAAAATTCATCTCTCCCTGGAAATGTCTGAAAAATGAAAGAACAGGGGCATCTGCGTGGCTCAGTGGGTTGAGCCTCTGCCTTCAGCTCAGGTCATGATCCCAGGGTCCTGGGATTGAGCCCCACGTCGGGCTCTCCGCTCAGCAGGGAGCCTGCTTCCTCCTCCTCTCTCTCTCTCTCTCTCTCTCTGTGATCTCTGTCTGTCAAATAAATAAATTTTAAAAAATTAAAAAAAAAAGAAAAGGTTCTTGCTTTCTGTAACTCATGCCTGACTACTAATCCATATGACTGAACTGTCTGTAAGTACCAAGGTTAAAATACATGTCTAAGATCTAAGATTTTCCAGGTTTGATGGAAAGGGTTTTGTTCTGTGTGTATAATTGGAAGAAAGGTCTTGGTTCTTAGTTCAGAACTAAAAATGGGGGTAGCAGGGTAGAGGGGAGTGGAATCTGTGGCTGATGGATGGGTCAAGTACATGTATTAATGATTCCATAAATTACAGCGACACTGGAACTTAAAAGTAATTATAAGAAATTAGTAAAAGCAGGCAATTATTGACAACTGCCAATAAAAATGAGAAAGATGTTTGACCAGTTATGACTCCTACCTAGTTAGAATCCATTTTAATATGGTCCCAAGTTACAGAGTTTCAAGAGACACTAGGTAGATGAAGATTCTGTCTGCTGACTTTTTGGGGATTATCTACAATTTGTATTAAAGGCACTTCAGACAGGTCACTGAATAAAACTCAAGTAAGTTGTTGCTCTATTGTGGCTGTTTGATTTTGAAGTTCAGCTAGTAGGATAATGTAGTCTAGATTTCAAAATGTATAACATATTTCCATTCACTACAACTGGTCTCTTCAAGGTCTTGATTCCAAACTCAATCATAGGAAAGCAGTTAATTTGGAGGTTCTGAAAATCATTTTTGTTTTCCTTCTGTTGAGATCAATTACCATGTTGTTTATAAAATTCAGGTTCCACAAAGATTTATTAACTAAATCAGAAAGTGTGACTATAATACAGATGACTAGAAGACAGAAAGATTATAAAATTAATTCAGAATTGTTTAATATAATTTCAATCATATTGGGGCCAACAATTTTGAGCCCGAGCAAAGGATGTGCTTGGTTGGCCTTCTGATGTGTACAGATACAACAGTCAGGAAGGCAGGCCTGGCCTCCAGGTGACCTTAAGAGATCAGTCCATTAATGACTTGCAAATATTCAAAAGTATATAATAGTTTAATATTTTTGCTAAGTCAATAATGGATTAGATCTTTTATAAAAGCTTATCTTATCTATCTAAGAATTGACAAATAGATTTTTAACCTGGGCTATATCATAAGAAAATAAAAATGACCCAGAAGAATAAAGGCTCCTGGGCACTGGAAAGAACAGAAAAGCTGGCACTTGAATTTGGCTCTGGTTTTCTAGCAGCTAAGATGAAAAGGGAAACAAACATAGATCATTTCTTGTTATGTTTGTTGTGTTTTCTAAGAAGAAAGTGGCATTTTGTTCCTCTGCAATGGCATCATTTTTCCCAGAAGTGAATTCTACAAATCATGAATAACTTAACTCAGCAAAGACAGGTTCCACTTTCCGCATATAGTTGACAAGAGTTTCCAGTCCACCACATCATATGCAGCAGAAGTGGTGATTTTTATTCTGTAAGAATAAATAGCAGGGTCATTCACCTGTTCAAAAGATGTGTCTAAAAAATATAATGAAAACATTTTTGTTTATCAGCTCAATATATCTTAGTTTTCATTATTCCAGTAGTGTACATGTCCAAAAAGTAAAGTATTCCATTCTTCTGAGAACAATAGCTAACAGTAAAACATAAAGAAAGATTCATGAGGAAATGTTTTATGACTATTAAGTCTAATGTATGCAAAAGATTATCCAGGTTTGGTGTCATTAAAAGCTTTTATCAGATGATTTCCTAGTAGGACATAATGGTTCTGTTGAGGCAGTTAAATAATGCCTTTGATATTTCCTTTTTATTCTAAAGCGTGTTATGTATTTTTAAGAACACATTTCAATTGTTATCAAGTAAACTTAATATTAATATTGCTAAGTCAATAATGGATTAGATCTTTTATAAAAGCTTATCTTATCTATCTAAGAATTGACAAATAGATTTTTAACCTGGGCCATATCATAAGAAAATAAAAATGACCCAGAAGAATAAAGGCTTAATAAAGAATAAAGACGAACATCAGTGGATTATGCTAGTAGAAACAGATGTTTTATTTAACAATCCAAGTTCCAAAAATGATTCATAATGTAATAGTAATGTGATTTTGTGAATTCTAGTCTATGGCTATTTTCAGAAATTTTCAATTTTCTAGAGACCTATAGAACAATTGGATAGTCAAATGGTTTATTTGGCTTTGGTGAAAAGAGTGTTAATGTGAGGCTTGCATAGGTATAAAAAGTTTGGAAATTTAAATTCTTCACTAATTAATCTGAAGATAAAAAATAAGACTGCACAGACCTATTGAATGAGATTCTGTTCTATTGTAATGTAGGAGTAATGGTTAGTCACACTTTGTAATTCAGTATTCATTCATTTAACAAATATTTATTGAGTCCTACTCTAAGGTCAGCACGTGTAACTCGTGGGGACATAATAACAACTAAAACAGTCTTAAACTTGTGGTGCTTAAAGTCTATCGGGAGGGAGACAATAGTGAAGATATTCCACAAATACATAATTACAAACTGCAATGCATGCCATAAGGGCACTTCCATTGCATAGAAGATGCAATGAGAGTGTATCATAGGTAGACCAGATGTAATACAGGTGTCAAGGAAGGTTTTCCAGAGGAAGTGGCATTTGAGTTTCTATTTGAAGGATGAATAGGTGTTAAATAACCATGAAGAGAATGGGAGGAGCACTCTAGGCAGCAAAAGAAGCATATTCAAGGGCCCTGTAGTAGGAGGTATTGAGTAGCTGAAAAAAGAAAGAAAAGGCCTGCCTGTGGGCTTGGATCACAAGTGTGGGGAAAATGGCCCAAGATGGGATCAGAGAAGCAGGCAGAACCAGATGTCAGGATTGGGGTGTTTATTGGTAAAAATAATGCTAAGTATTTTAAATAGAAAGGTGGCATGATTAGATTTGCAGGTTTTTAAAAATTACTTTTTAAAAAAATGCCTAAGTATACTTTACATACAATAGAATGTTTCCACTTTAACTATACAGTTCAATGAGCTTTGATAAATGAATTCATGCTTATAATAACCATAAAAATTGAGATATAAGTATTTCTTTTGCCCCAGAAAGTTCTCTCATGCCCCTTTCCAGTCTCCATGACTACCTAGCCCTAGAGAGCCCCTGATCTGTTTTCTGTCACCCTATGTATTACTTTGGCCTCTCCTACTATTTCATGTGAATAGAATTTTACAACATGGACTCTTTTATGTCTGGCTTCTTTCACTCAGCATGTGTTTGAGATTCACCCTTATTGTTGCATGTATCTGTAATGCTTTTTCTCACCAAGTAGTTCTCCATTCTTTGGATCTACCTCAGTTTGTTTATCCATTAATCTGCTGATGGACATTTGTACTGACTTCACTTTTGAGCTATCATGAATAAAGCTTCCATGAATATAAAAATCTTTTTTGTGGACCTGTGTTTCCTTGGACAAATGTAAGAGCAGGTGTCAAGTAGATGTTTAACGTTGAAAGAAGCTGCCCAGTGCTTCCCCAAAGTGGTTTTACATTCCAAAACAATTTTTTTCTTACTTCAAAGTACATTACATTCCCATAAACAGTGTATGAGAGTTGCAGTCCCTCCATATCCTCACTGACACTTAGTATGGTCAGTCTTTTTAACTTAAACCTTCCAACAGGTATGAACTGATAGCTTATGTTTTAAATTCTCATTTGAAATAAATCATCCTGACTTCAGCATGGAGAAGGACTGGAAGGAGCCAGAAGTGGAAGCTGAGAGAGATCAATAATTAGGATGATCAACTCATGGTGGCCTGCCATAGACTATCCCAGTTTAAAATTGAAAAACCCACTTTCTGGAAATGCTCTTAGTGCTGAGCAAACCTGGATGGTTAGATACTCTATCAATAATGAAGGAATGATGGTGGTTTGGCTTGAGTGGATGACAGTGACAATGAAGAGAAGCGGAAAGATTTGAAAGATATTTAGGAGATACAAATCAACAGAACTAAGTGATGGAGTAAATAGATGTGGGGAGAGAAGGTAGATGACAAGAACACCTAGGCTTCTGACTCTACAACTGAGTGAATGAATGGTGGTGCATCACTGGGATGGAGAACACTGGGAAAGGAACAGATCTAGGGAGGATGATCTTGAATTCAGTTTTAAACAAGTAGAATGTGATGTATCCTTGAGACATCCACTTGGCATTGTCAAATACACATATGGCCTGGAGCCTAGAGGACGAGTCTGGGCCAGAAATATAAATTAGGGAATTAGGCAAATACTCTGGTAGGTTATTGAGGACATGGATCTCAATGAAGTCAGAGGGATCTCATTGCAGAACTTTAGTGGAAGTTCCTTAACTGACTTTTCTGAGTGCTTTTCCCGTGATTTTTATAGTATGTAAGTCATACAACTTCAGTATAAGAACAAGAATAAAATTTTATCATGAACATGTCACTTTATATGGCAATTTTAAAATTATTCTTAATTTCTTTAATATAAAAAATGTACCATCTCAAACCCCCCCCTCTCTTTTTTTTAAGATTTTATTTCTTTATTTGACAGAGTGAGAGCACAAGCTGGGGAAGCTGCAGGCAGAGAAAGAGGGAGAAGCAGGTTCCCCACCGAGCAGGAAGCCCAATGTGGGGCTCTATCCCAGAACCCTGGGTTCATGACCTGAGCTGAAGTCAGACCCTTAACTGACTGAGCCACCCAGGAAACAGGATTTTCCAATTTGGCATAACACGGACTCATAATTAGATGGCTTAATCAATGCTTCTCCATCTACCCTATGCAAAATAACATTATCGCAGCATCATTTAAATGGGTGGTAAATATGCCAGCTTTCTGAGGAGCCCAAATTTAGGGTTTTCTGTCTTTTTGAAAAGAGATTGATTATTTTCACATCTGAAAACCACAAAACTCAGATATAGTCCCTTTGTTCGAAATATGGGAACATCAAGAAGCAAAGACACAAAGATGGAAAGCATGTTCTTTTTTTTTTTTTTTTAAGATTTTATTTTACTTATTTGAGAGAGAGAGACAGAGAGACAGAGAGAGCAAGCATGAGCAGGCGGAGGAGCAGAGAGAGAGGAAGAAGCAGAATCCCCGCTGAGGAGGGGTTCAATCCCAGGAGCCCGGGATCATGACCTGAGCTGAACTGATTGAGCCACCCAGGTGCCCCCGGAAAGCATGTTCTAATATGAAATTCCAAATACTACATCTTAATTTAGGTATGTCATTTTTGTTTAAATGTACATGTAATTTCTAGATTACATGCTGTCCAATGCTCAGAGAATGCATCAAAATCTGAATCTTAGCAATGATAATATTAATAAAATATCTGATTAAATCTTATCTTAAGAAATACAGTTTTCTTTAATGAAAAAAATAAAGGTCTTAGGGACCTAATAAAGAGAGCTGAAGAAAATTTGCATAAACAGTAGAAAAGTATTAATGAAAGGCAAGCATTGAAAAGGCAGATTGTATGTTTAAGAAATGAGAGCGTAGGGGCACCTGGGTGGCTCAGTGGGTTAAGCCACTGCCTTCGGCTCAGGTCGTGATCTCAGGGTCCTGGGATCAAGCCTCTCATCAGGCTCTCTCTGCCGGAGCCTGCTTCCCTCTCTGCCTGCCTCTCTCCCTACTTGTGATCTCTGTCTGTCACATAAATAAATAAATAAATCTTAAAAAAAAAAAAAAAAGAAAGAAAGAAAGAAAGAAATGAGAGCTTAATGGGTGAAAATGTAGCCACAGACCAGGTCAAAGAGAGCCTGGGGTGGAAGAAGGAGAGATAATCGGGAAAACTTTGGTGTCCTACTTTGATTATCAGAATATCACATCAGCATTCAGGAGAGCAGTCTTGTCACGCCATATGACCTATTAGATCACATCTGGAATACTGCACTTAAATCTACACTTCTGGAAGCTACATTTAAGCATTCAACCCCAAACTGTTCTTAAAAATATGTTGTATTATTTTTTTGTCACAGTATTAAACACAGGTGCCGGAAGGTTAAAAAGAAAGAAAGAAGTTCAGAGAAAAACATGGGCAAAGTACAAAGGATTTTAGGTGTAAATAATGTGATGAAATGAAAAGAACTAAACCCATCAGCTGAGAAAAACTTCTTAGGGACTCAATTACTGAGGGGCTTATTAGGGATTCATATATCTCTCTGAAAGATAAGAAGAAGGAAAATAAGTAGTGAGTGGAAAATATCAGAATTTGGTAAGCATGGTAGAATAGAACAAGAGGACAGAAATCCTCTTTTTGGATTTTCATTATTTAAGTTTTGGTAGGAGGAAAACTATCTGACCTGGAAACTCCATGGTCTTGGGTAGCAGTTTTATTCCTTGAGGTTTTCTGAAGACTTCACGAAGACAGGTTCAGAGTCTAACAAAGGGGAGAATGACTTGTATGAAAAAACATGAGAATTGTGAGAACATTTTGATGGGGCTCAGCTTGGATTCAGAAGTCTTTAAGGAAAACAGAGAATGCCACAGTGTGCTCCAAATGACCACAGGTCAGTAAAATGTGTACCAGAGGCATACCATCTGTGTGTCATTTGCTAAACTTTTTATCAATCCCACTTTTTGAAGTTTGTTTCTGCTGACTGGTTTGGAACCCCATTTGCCCAAAGACAGCCAGCCACCATTGCAGACTTCCGTTTAGCACAATTCTAATAGAGTCAGTCTAAGCAAGCTTTATACAATTAGGATCTGAAAGAAGAAAGTAAGCCCCACCCTCAATTCCAGAAACCTGGTGTTGCAGGCAAGCATTTGTTGTTTTCCTATTGCTGCAATTTGATGGCATGTCTGCAGGGTGCTGAATGCATTATGTAGAGTGCATTGAAGATATAGCAAGTGTTTTCTGAAAGCTTTTGTGCTCTGAGTTATTTTCTAAGGTGCTATTTAATACTACCAGATGCTAATACAGTGATGTGAAATTTATAAAGCCAAGGGGAGAATGCCCTCCTCTATACTTTTTCCAGGGCCTTGAATGCCAGCTTCTGTGATTATTACTTTCGTTCCTTTCATTTTATCAGCAATGGACTTCCAACAGAGTGTAAATTTACGTATGATTTATTTTTTGTTTTATACAAATACTGAACTCCAATTCAGACGACCCAATACCATTCTATACATTTGTCCAGCTGGACATTATTTTAGGTCTGCCTCGGAGTGTGTTTAGGGCAAGGAAAGGGGGTTGGACACTTGAATCATATTCAATATGGAGGCAGCTGTCTTAATAAACACCACCTGATACCACTGATTTCATTTCAGAATAACAAATGTTTTTATTTAAGTGTTCTTATTTCCCTACGAAATAAGTTTAAATCTTTCCCTCCCCGCCTAATTTTGATTAATGTTAATAATTTTCCCCACCAATACAGGAATTCAAAATGTAACAAATGAACTATAATTCTAAGGAGAAAGAATGGATTGAGCTCTTTTGCATCCTTTAAGAATTGTGAGGTGAAATTCCCATTATTCCATGTCCTCCCACTTCAGTGTCTGCTGTTCCCTGCTATACTCTGATCAAAATGTCTATTCGGCGTCCACTTCTGTGCTTTTGACACATAATTTCCTTTTCCTCCTAGCTTTTTAAAAAATGTTAGTAATTTTTTATTATGATGTAGTTCCAATATACAGAAGAAAGCAGAAAATAAAATACATAACAACCATATGTATGCATCTACTAACAGCTTTAAAAGACATTTGTTGGTCATACCTTCTTCGATCTTACCAGCTTTGGTTTTTTTTTTTTTTTTAAGAAAAAAAATTTTGCTCAGAAAAACCTTCCCATTCCTTTCCGTCTAACCGTTTTTGTTACTCAACAAACAAACAAACAAACATTGAGTACATCTAGAGGTTGTGTCTGGTATAGAGAGGTGGGGAGAAGGAATCAAGTAGCCTCATCTTTTGAGTTCATCCTACAGGGGAGCCTGGGTGGCGCTGTCGGTTAAGTGTCTGACCTAGGTCTGATCTCAGGGTCATGAGATCAGTGCAGAGTCTTCTTGAGTTTCTCTCTCTCCCTCTCTCTGCCCCTCTCCACTTCTCTCTCTCTCTCTCTCTCACTGAAATAAATAAATCTTAAAAAAAAAAAAAAGTTCACCATACAAACACCTTCTCCTGTTTAAATCCTCCCTTCTCCCATTAAGGTCTTCCTAATAGGAGTCTGACTGGCTGACCTCCCTTCTCCAGACATCTAGGACATCTATGATCTAAAAACAGCATTCAAGGTATTGTGCATGTAGACAAATGACTAGTGTGTGCTGGAGCTGGCTTGTACTTGATCATAAGAGACCACTGTGGCCATCTCTTTCTGGCTCTGCATTCAGTGAGGGCAGAAATGAGCAAACACTACAAATCAGAGTTTTTGTTTTTAGGAGAGCTCATTTACCAGCACACACTGTGTGTACACACATATAACATACCTGTCTTGTACACACTTAAAATGTTTATGTAAAGAAGTCTTAACTATGAGTCCTATAATCTCCTTGAAGATGGGATCAGATTTTATAGGACTTCCTTCATCTCCAAAGAGTTGGGCAAATGAGAGGCATTTTCTAATCATTTTGTGAGCATTTTAAAAGAGTGTGTTCTGTTCTCATTTTGCCATAGTGATTCATTAATGACATCCACTTTGCCCTGTTTTTGTTACAGTGAATTTTAAGATGCTGTTATTTGAAATTACTCTGATAGCTAATTGCTTTCCCTCTCCCTGTGAGGTAATTTCATAATCATCAAAATATCAAGTACTTGCCACCCAGAAAGATAGATTCCAGTAAATGATAGTCTCTCTGGTCCTGTGTACCCTGTGGCAAGGCTGTGCTCTAGGACACAAGTCACCCGCTCTGTCTGTGGCTCAGTTGTATTCTGCATGTTCTGTCTCACCCAGCGGGTCTCTTTCAGAGGCCTGGCTTGATGCTAGTCAGTTATTAAGAATCTTGAGAAAGGGAGGGGAAGGTGTGAGGCATGTGCTTCTGGATGGGCAAAGGGTCCTTAGCAGGGACCACAGGATCTATCAGCGTGAAATGAAGTCAGATGCAAGCGCTCACAGTCACTTTCAAGTTTCTCAGAGTCCTGGCCTTTTTATGTCTTCATTTCCTCTAGTGAGATAGTAAAGCTCACCAGAGAGACTGATGCTCTGCGGTTCTCAGATGTGCAGACCGCGATCAGTGCTCTTTACAATTCTTACACAAAGATAGAGATTCTCACAGACCTGGGGTATGTCTGCAGAGAGACTACTGTCTGTCCTACTTCACGGGTCATTTAAAAGACCAAACATACCTGAATTGTTTTGTGTGGACTTCTTCTTCAGTAAAACCACACTAGTGTTCAATCACTTTGTCCATTTTAGAAAAATGTTATTTTCCTTATTCTAGCAAGATTAAAAGAGAGAGTATATTATGATTATATCCTGTATCTTGAAAATTTAAAGAAAGTTACATATTGGCCTTTTCCCTCGATCATATTCATGGTGGTAGGTGGGCAAGAGATAGAGGATGCTTTATGTTTAATGATAGGACTGTTTACTCTGGTTTATCTTCTATGAGTAAATGAAACAGCATGCTCTTCCTTTTCCCACCTTGTCAAAATTCCCAACATACAGACTATCTGGCTGACTTTCAAACTGAAGAGGCTCCTTCAAACTCATTGTCCCAATCTCCTCCCCTTTCCAGCGGCCTTTAATAAATCCTTAATCCTAAAGGAGGAAGCAAAGGCAATTGACTGGTTTTCCTATTTTTCTTTCAAAATTTTTTTTCCTTTTTTTAAAATTTTATTTGTCAGAGAGAGACAGAGAAAGAGAGAGAGCGCACAAGCAGGGGGAGAGGCAGGCTGAGGGAGAGCAGACTCCCTGCTGAGCAGGAAGCCCGATGAGGGTCTTGATCCCAGGACCCTGGGATCATGACCTGAGCCCAAGGTGTACACTTAACTGACTGAGCCACCCAGGCATCCCTTGTCAAAAGCTTTAAAATTCTCCCTTGGAAAAGAAAAGGCTTTGCAGAAGTCACTTCTTTCTCCCTGTTAAGGACAGATAAGGAAATTCACCCCTCCTGCCACCACACCTACCTACTGTGACCACCGTGCCTGTCAGCAGCTTCACCAGCTGGAGGGTCCAATCACATTCCAACCTCAGCATCTGTGATGACAGGACATTAGACCACATCTTGCTCTCCTGCCACCACATTTCTGTGCTGATCTCCTGACTCTTCATAAATCCCAATCCTTAACAGGCCTTACACGTTTCTTATCAGTTACAGAGTGACTAAATTTTATCGTCACCTCACTGATCAGCCTGTAACAAGTTTTCTTGGTTGTGCTGGAACAGAGAAAGTAAGCAGTTTCCATCTTATTGAACCACTGACTTACACAAGGTCTGAGGAGCCTTTTAGGAAAAAACCTGATACTTTTCTACAGCTGGAATCTGGACATGTCTGAAAGATGAGGAACAATGGAAACCAGATTCATGAAAACTCCCAATAAGGGAGAAAAGAGACTTGCAAGATAAGCTAGACCCATCATCAGGACCCAAACAACATTTATTTCAATACTTAATTCAGTAAGTGTTTATGGGATGCCAACTGGGAGCCTGCACTAAGTGTCAACCTTAATTTTGTGTGCTTTGTCATCTGTGTGGGTACAGAAAATAAGAAGACGGGCCCTATGCAGTCAGGACAATTTTATAATTATGACTTTAATAGCCTGAGCACCTTTAGAGAAATTACTAATTTTAATTACTAATGATATTCAAATCGAGTTACTTTTTAAATATTAATTGATGCTACCCAAGATACTGGAATAAAATCCTAAATATGTCAACATATTTCAAAAGAAAAATTATCAAAGTAACCTAATAATTTTCATATAAAATGCTATTACTTCAACAAAAATTAGTATTCCATTTGTTATGATTACCTGAGAGTGGTAACTTCGCATCATTTTGGCGATGCTTGATTAGATGTGTCCAAATCCCTGAGTGGATTAAATAAATTATTGTATTCTATATAATTCCATGTGTTGTATATAACTGTGCTACCCCATCCATTTGCCATTATATCCCCAACCGAGGACCCAAACACTCTGAATGTGGAATGAAAACATTGATGGGTTTAAAGTTAAGTGGGAACTCATGAACCTTAAGTTTTTGCCCTACCTAAAATTTGACCCATATGACTTCAATTCTCAGGATAAACCCTAAAACAATGTGGCAGTTACTGTGCTGCTGGTAAGATTGCAAAGCTATGTCATTGGAATTCATTTATGGCAATTTCCACTTCTGGGGTCTTTTATCACAGGAATAGTGTATGGTGGAAAAGAGATATAAGGAGAACTGAGTAATGCTGGGTTAGCATCTCCAGGTATCCGTGGTCCCAGAGAGCAAAATTGTAAGAGCAGTGGTGAGCACAGACCACTCAAGCTATATCGCCAATGTTAAATGAAGGCATATAATGGAAACTATCAAGAAACCAGGTAACAGCTGGACATTCGACCTCTTTGGGGCTTTGGGAGCAAATCTATATGATGCTTAAAAATTTCTAGGATGGTGAATATGTAAAGAACTACATAAAGAACCACAGGTATAAAGAAGACCTACAAAAACTTTCAGCTATAAGATAAAGTCTGAGGACCTAATGTAAAACATGGTGACTATAGTTGATAATACTATATTTGTAACTGAAATTTGCTAAGAGCAGAACTTAAATGTTCTCACAAAATTTTAAAAAAAGAAGGAAAAATAAATATGCAAAGTGAGGGATGTATTTATTAATTTAACTAGCTGGGAGGAATCTCTCACAATCTGTATGTTTACTAAATCACAATGATGAACACTTTAAATACGTATCTTAAATTCTATATGCCAACTATACCTCAGTAAAACTGAAAAAAATACTTACACATAGCTAAATTTATTCATTGCTGTAATGTTTACTGTCCTAATTTCTGATGAGACAAACAAACTGGCTGAAGACAGGAATTTCCCTTTATAAGATTCTGGGCATAAACAGGAGAGTATTTAGTTTTCTTCATAGTCAGAGTTCAATGCATCAAAGAAACTTACCAGATTCTAGTGCAAGGATGGAAATATTAAAACTACTCACCAATTCCCACTTTCCTTCATCTGAAAATATGTTCAGGCCTGTTTTCTGAGGCTGTGTTATATGCCTCCAGGGCTGGAGTCCATTTTGGTGCTTCGGTCATAGCAACTTCTGCTGCTCCCCGGGACAGTCACATCCTGCTAGACAAAGCCTGACTGCCTCTGAATATTTCTAGCCTAAGTGGATTGGCTTCCAGATTACTGCCAATGTTTCCACTATTGTTTGCCTACCACATGAGGAACTGCTATCAACAATACTTTATAACAATAACAAATATTATTACTAATAACTAAGAAGAGTAGCATTGGCCATCCTGGCAGCTGGCATCATCCAGTCACACAAGCCTACAGGAATTAAAGGACAGCCACAAGAAGCCAGAGACATGGGCAGTGGAGGTCTGAAGACAGCCCACCACCGTGACAGAGGTATCCACATTAGAACTATGAAAATTAATCAAGGGAAGCCTCACTAGAAGGGAATTAGGAGGTTCAGCAAAGGGAGCTCTCACACCCTACCACTTGTCAATTGCAGATCCAAAAGGAAGAGACAGACGTTGTAGGTGGATATACTACCATTACTACCCCAAAATGTGGAAGGAAAGGTGTTCACCTCCCCCTGCAGTAGTCCAGCCAGTGAAAGACAGCAAGATCTGAGCCAATGAGAAACCACTATCCTTCCAACTCCCAGTTTACTCCAATGGAGTAGCAGTCTATACGTATTCCACTGATTACTGAGTACAGCAGCTCACAACAGGATGCTAAAGGATAAGGTATCTTGAGATTGAGTCACCTTGTAGCAAAGCACAGGAGAAACAATAACAAAAAAAACACACCACTATAGTTTACAATACAGAGCAAAACTTTTTAAAGTCTTGGGAAAGTCTATTAAGTAATCAGGGATCTTATTTAATGTCATTTTAAAATTTCCTAATAATAGAACCTTTTAAAGATGTTTTGTCCATCTCTTGGGTAGTATTTCAACTTTCAACTGTTTTTTTTGTTGTTGTGGTTTTTTTTTGTTTTTTGTTTTTTGTTTTTAAAGATTTTATTTATTTGTTTGTTAGAGAGAGAGATAGAGAGCGCGAGCACAGGCAGACAGAGAGGCAGGCAGAGGCAGAGGGAGAAGCAGGCTCCCTGCCGAGCAAGGAGCCCGATGTGGGACTTGATCCCAGGACGCTGGGATCATGACCTGAGCCGAAGGCAGCCGCTTAACCAACTGAGCCACCCAGACGTCCCTGTTTGTTTGTTTTTAACAACTGGTATTCAGTATTAGAGGCGATGTGGTTTCTCCTGTCACATTCTGGCTCATTTGTTTATCTACCCACACAGGTACCTGTAATACCGCCTCTGGTACCCTCCTGGCTAATCTCATGCTTTGAAGGGTGTTCACATCAAACTTTTCAACAAATTGCCACCAAGTCTACAATTTCCAATTGCTCCTTATTATAAACCAATTTTTAAAACATTTTATATGTGGAAGGATTTTTTTAAAGATTTTATTTATTTATTTGAGAGAGTGAGCAGAGAGAGAGAGCATGAGTAGTGAGGAAGGGCAGAGGGAGAGGGAGAGCAGACTCCACACTGAGTAAGGAGCCAGATGTAGGACTTGATTCCAGTACCCTGGGATCATGACCTGAGCCAAAGGCAGATGCTTAATGACTAAGCCACCTAGGTGCCCATGTGGAAGGACTGTTTTGAGTACTTTTTGGGGTGATTGTTTCTATTTCTTCAAACTTGGAGTATTTTTAATTTTTTTTTTTTTTTGCTGATTCTTCAAGTGACATATCAGCATTGATTTTTGTATGTTTTATCCCCAGTAACTAAAGCTCAACATTCTTATTCAAACATTAAAACCATTTTTGATAAGTGAATACATTTTGGCCAATCGGTCATTCAGTGAATTGAATCTTGTTTTTCAAAGTATTGCTCTTTTTGTGACTTGATATCCTGAAAGTTGGAGGCACTAAACTATGTCCATGCTTACACTGAACAGCTTCTATAGAATATAAATAAACACTGACATTTTTGAAGTATTATGGCTACAATAGTATCTCAGATGAAAAGCATACATATTAGAACATACTGCCTTTGATGTAAATGATTAATAAAAGGACAAACCCTTGAAAGATTTAGGCTCCAGAAGTTGAGAAGTGTTTTTATTACAAACCCAAAAAGAGTTTATAAATAACCTAGAGGATCAGGATTCTGTTTATAGGTGTTATATCATGTCCTTCATCTAGAAACATTGCTAAACACTGCTGGGCTTTTCATTTGTTTACCTATTCATGATATCTTATAGGAACTTTTGTTTCACTATCTTCACCATGAGGGTCCCACTTGTTAGAAGTTATAATAATAATTATTGTTTGCATATATTTTATTATTATATATAATTATATATAAGCAATTATATATAAGCATTATATTGCTTAAAAATTGTGTATATCACTCTTTCTATTAATAAGGCAATGAACAGGGGCACCTGGGTGGCTCAGTGGGTTAAGCCTCTGCGGTAGGCTCAGGTCATGGTCTCAGGGTCCTGGGATCGAGCCCCGCATCAGACTCTCTGCTTAGCAGGAAGCCTGCTTCCCCCGCTCTCTCTGCCTGCCTCTCTGCCTACTTGTGATCTCTCTCTCTGTCAAATAAATAAATTAAATCTTTTAAAAAAATAAGGCAATGAACATAGATCAATGAAACAGAATAAAAAACCCGGAAATGAACTCAAAACTACATGGTCAACTAATCTTTGACAAAGCAGGGAAGACTATCCAATGGGGAAAAGACAGTCTCTTCAACAAATGATGTTGGGAAAACTGGACAGCTACATGCAAAAGGATGAAACTGGACCACTTTCTTATACCATACACAAAAGTAAATTCAAAATGGATGAAAGATCTAAATGTGAAACATGAAACCATCAAAATCCTTCTAGAGGAGAACACAGGAAGCTCCCTTTTTGACATGGGCCACAGCAACTTCTTACCAGACATGTCTCTGGAGGAAATAAAAGCAAAAATGAAGTATTGGAACCTCATCAAGATAAAAACTTCTGCACAGTGAAGGAAACAGTTAATAGAACTAAAAAGCAACCTATGGAATGAGAGAAGATATTTGCAAATGACATATCTTAGTATCCAGAGTTTATAAAGAACTTGTCAAATTCAACACCCCAAACCAAATAATCCAGTTAAGAAATGGGCAGAAGACATGAAGACATTTTTCCAAAGAAGACATACAGATGACTAAAAGACACATGAAAAAATGCTCAATATCACAGATCATCATGGAAGTACAAATCAAAACCACGATACACACAACCCTATACCTCTCAGAATGGCTAAAATTAACAACAAGGGACACAGCAGATGTTGGTGAGGATAAGGGGAAAGGAGAACCCTGTTACATAGTTGGTGGGAATGCAAACTGGAGCAGTCACTCTGGAAAACAGTGCACAATTTCCTCAGAAAGTTAAAAATAGAACTACTCTACAACCCAGCAATTGTGCTACTGGGTATTTACCCAAAGTATACAAAAATAGTGATTTGGAAGGATCCATGCACCTTGATGTTTATAGAAGCATTATCAACAATAACCAAATTGTGGGATAACCAAATGCCCAATGATGAATGGATAAAAAAGATTTCATTCTTTTTTATGGCTGAGTAATATTCCATTATACACACATATATTATACATAATGGGATATTACTCAGCCATAAAAAAATGAAATCTTGCCACTTGCAACAATGTACATAGAATTAGAGTATATTAGGCTCAGCAAAATAAGGCAGAGAAAGACAAATACCATATGATTTCACTCATATGTGTAATTTAAGAAACAAAACAAATGAACATGGGGGAAAAAAGACAGAGGCAAACCATAAAACACTCTTAACCTCAGAGAACAAATTATATGTTGCTGGAGGGTAGGCGGGTAGGAGGCAGGCTAGACAGGTAATGGGTATTAAGGAAGGCACTTGTTGTGATGAGCACTGAGTGTTGTATGTAAGTGATGAATCACTAAATTCTGTTCCTGAAACTAATATTACACTATATCTTAACTAACTGGAATTTAAAGAAAACTTGAAAAAAAATAAGGCAATGAGTTAGTTCTATTGCAGTGGATTTTTTTTATAAGGAAGGAAAATTTTATATGGTAATGTAGAAAAATATCTCAATTCTTCAGCTAAAATTTCAATGTATTGCACATTCTCATGTAAAGATTTCAATTAAGAACCTGTGAATAATCAACTTAATACTCAGAAAGCCAAGGTCCTTTTTCCCAAAGCTGCTTTAGCATGGACCTAGGCCTTTATCACTAATATACTTCAACTCTAATGTAGCTTCTCCTAAGGCAGAAGATAACAAATTCAAGAAGAATTTATTAAGCTGAGGCTAACACTAGCATTATTAGAATTGCTTTTCAATAAAGTCAGGAATCAAACTGAGAGCACCAATTGAAACTGGACATCTTTGACTTCATTGGTAAGATGAAAAACCCAAGAAACAATGTTTGGCTACAAAACCAAATAGTAGCAAATGTACATACATCAAATTTTTCTCTTAGTAGTCATAAAGTAAAGCTACTGTCTCTGAGATGCCCCAAGCCAGTCCTTCCCTGACCAGGCTCTATTCTAATGTTTCCCTGGATATAGTACAAGGAATCATTGACCAATCTTTTTTTTAAATATTTTATTTATTTATTTGAGAGAGAGAGAGAGTGAGAGAGAGCATGAGAGGGGAGAAGGTCAGAGGGAGAAGCAGACTCCCCATGGAGCTGGGAGCCCGATGCGGGACTCGGTCCCGGGACTCCAGGACCACGACCTGAGCCGAAGGCAGTCGCTCAACCAACTGAGCCACCCAGGTGCCCTCATTGACCAATCTTGAGCTATATTCATGTTGGTGACTGGCAGAGATTAATATTCTCTTTGAATTACAGTAACTTTCTCTGAATAAAACCATGCACAAAACCCCAATTTGATTACAATATATAACTATGATATAAAATGAAGATGCAAAATCTCTGGACACTGAAAACCCAAATAGCCTCTTAACTGCTTTTTCTAAAATAGGTTATATAAAACCTCTTTTACAAAGAGATAATTGGCTACCATAAATAGTATAATAAAATAAGTCTCTTGTTTCTGCTATAAAATTTAAATGTGTCCATAACAAAAGAGAAGACTCCAAGTTTTAACCTTTGATTTTTAATGGTGAAGTCATTTTGCCAAAAAGAAAAAAGTGATATTTTATATAGTAAAGCTAGCTAAGATCTTACTACCAAATGATGACCTGCATAGGCACTATGAATTGACTTAATTTCTTGTATACTTCTTCACTTAGTAAAAAGGGAGACTAGTCACATTTTAGCCCAGATAATTTATAAATCATTGATAAACTTAAAACTTAATTCATGACCTAATTGTGGGACTATGCCTACCACAGGTGAAGCAGAGGTTGCAGCGTTGACCAGCTGAACCCTCAGTTTGAAAGTTTTGTAAATTAAGGATAATAATGCTATCAAAATAGCAAACGCTATCAAAGTACCCTTCCTGTCTTGTGTTTGGAGGTTATCTCCACTTGGTGATCGGTAAACCAGTTAAGAACACAGTTCCGTTTCATGCTGGAAGTTTAGCTCTCTTGTCAAAGGATGAGTGATCAGAGGCACAATGACGGTAGTTGGAAAGATACGAGAAGCAGGTTCTGTCAGGTGGGCACAGTGATGATGCAAGGTAAGGAGAAATAATGAATGGACACAACTGAGCTGGATCTGGTTAGTAATTGGGAGCCTCTCTCATCTCATAAGCGGAGGATAAATACTATTCTGTATGTATTGGATAAAACTGGAAGAGGAGAAAATGCAGACCAGGAGCCCAGCTAAGATCTGTTATGAACATGTGTGAGGCGGGTAAGATACTGGTTAATGTGGTGACTGAGGAACTAGTCAAAAAGGCATTAATGGGGAAAATACTGAATGATCTGGCAGCTGATTGAGAGAGGAGGAAAGGGGATAACAGGACAGAGAGGCAGTAACTAAGATGCACTCCAATGTTGGGAGCCTAGGGTCCCAGGAGAGTGTGGAAGCCTTGGCATTCATGGAGAGTTTTGAAAGAGCTGCTGAATTGAAGAGTAGATGAAATGAAAGCAGAGTACCTAAATCACTGACACAGAAAGAAGACTATATTGCATGGTAAAGAAAAATTGAATCATGTCTAAATATCAAAAGAGGAGACATGGAAAAAAATACTTAAAGTATTAGAGATTAAAGTATTAGAAAAATTCCCACAATGCCTGACATCCATGGTCAGGAGAATCTGTGTAGTGAAGACACTGTTGAACAGAGGAAAATGAAGTCTTCAGAGATATCTAATCCTAAAATGAGTCAGTGGGGAGGGAGTGGTGACAAGACCCTGAGAAAAGCAGGTGGAAGAGAGAAGGTGACAACACAAGATGATGCCAGTATGTCAGTCTCTTAAGGATGAGCTGAATCTGTCATCCTACACTTTTCCATCCTGAAATCTGATTCATGGTGTCTCTACCCTCCCTATTCATTCATTCATTCATTCACTCACTTACTCACTCACTCACTCAAAAACTGATTAGATATGTAATAAGTAGCAGGTACATGCTGTGATATGAAGATACATAAAGTAGAATCTTTGTCCTTGAAAAGCTCACAGACACACAAAAACGTTATTGGGTAGGGTGGGAGATACACATGCTCTTAATTCATGCTATACATTGTGGTTAAGTGCTCACTTTGAGAACACTAAGGACAGTACAAATAATCCTGACTAGGAAGTGAGCAAGACTTTCCGAAGGATGTTTGTCAAAAAAGTCATACACATGAACCAAATGCTTTCACCAACAGGTATCTACAAGAATGTTCATAATAACATTTTTCACCAGATCCCCTGATTAGAATCTATGCAAGCATTCATCAATAGCAGAATGGATAAAGTGTGGCCTATTCATATAATGGAATGAGAATGAACAAATTACAACTGCACACAACGCAGATGACATAATGTGTAGAAAAAGCCAGCCAGACATAAAAGAGTATAATTCTACTTAGATCAAGTTCAAAAACAGGCAACATGATTCTATGGTGTTAGAAACAGAATGATGGTTGCCCTTGGGAGAAGGCAGAGATGGAAGGGGGTCTGAGGGGTGTTTCTGTGGCATTCCTAATGTGGTTTCTTTCTTTCTTCTTCTTTTTTTTTTTTTTTAAGATTTTACTTATTTATTTGACAGGCAGAGATCACAAGTAGGCAGAGAGGCAGGCAGTGAGGGAGAGAGGAGGAAGCAGGCTCGCCGCAGAGCAGAGAGCCCAATGCGGGGCTTCATCCCAGGACCCTGAGATCATGACCTAAGCCAAAGGCAGTGACTTTAACCCACTGAGCCACCCAAGTGCCCCCCTAACGTGGTTTCTTAATTCAGATGCTGTTCACAACGTATGTTGGCTTTGTAGAAGTTCTTCAAGCTATGCAGTAATTACTTGTGAATTGTTCTGTATAAATGTCACATGGCAATAAAATCAATCAATCAATTAATTTTTAAATGAGGAAAAAATGATTTGAAGCCTAAGAAGAGAACGTTTGGGATACTGTGGAATGTGGCCCACAAAGGATCTGATGAAAGAGTGTGCCAGTTCTTCCCTGTCCGCTCCTCTGTGCCAGCCCTCCAGCCACCCCCATCCAGAAGGATGCCTATTGTGGGTGAAACTGGGCCCCTTCAAAAAGACAGTATTGAAGTCCTCATCCCCAGTACCTCAAAATGTGGCCTCATTTGGAAATGCGGTCATTACAGCGTAACTACTTGGGATGTGGTCATACTGGAATAGGATGGGCCTCTACCAGTATGCCTGGTGTCCTGAGAAGAAGATCATGTGAAGACAGAGACACAGGGAGAAGGAACACCAGGTGAAGACACAGGGTTGGAGAGATACACTGAAAAGCCAAGAAATGCCAAAGATGACTGGCAAATCCCCAGAATCTAGGAGGAGGAAAGGGAGGATTTCCCTAAAGTTTTTAGAGAGTGCATGGTTCTGTCAATACCTTGATTTTAAATTTCCAGCTTCCAGAACTGAGAGGCAATAAATTTCTGTTGTTCTAAGCCACTAAATTTTGGGTACTTTGTTGTAAGAGTTCTAGGAAATGAATACACGGACTTTTAAAGACCTTTATGGATGGCATCAGCAGGCTTTCCTAGTACTAGATTTTGGCCAGTGTGAGGTAGCTGTAGGAGGCCCCACAGATTGGAAGGTGGAAAGTGTGCTGGGCTATGTTGGCAGCTGCTGAGTTTCTCCATGGAAAACTATAGCCCTTGGTCCAGGTCCTTTAGCTGTTCCATTGTCCTGCCTCTCTGGCCCAGGGTGATAATGGACTGTTGTTGCTAGCCCCAGGGTACTTGGGGATCCCCCGTAGTTCTCCCTTTACCCAGCCCATACTTTTGTAAATAGGCCCCCATTAAATTCCTTTCAATTACCCTGTTTGAGGATTCTGCATGGATCCTGAATTATATAAAGAAGAGAATTAGCATCACCTAAGGAGGACATATATACATATACGTAACACAGTATAGTTTCAGAAAAAGTTTGTGGGAGTCATGATGAGAGGCCTTCAGGAAAATACTCTATGAAGGAACTAAAACTTTAGGTATGGGCATATAAAGACTTTTCTAGATCCAGGTATATTGCCGACTATTTTCTCCCTCCCTTCCTCCCTCCCTCCCTCCCTCCCTCCCTTCCTTCCTTTCTTTCTAAGATAGACTTTATTTGTTTGTTGGTCAGTGGGGAGACACAAGCAGGAGGAGTGGCAGGCAGAGGAAGAAGCAAGCTCCCTGCTGAACAAGGCGCCTGACGCAGGGCTCAATTCCAGGACCCTGGCTGGGATCATGACCTGAGCCATAGGCAGAAGCTTAACCAAATGAATCACCCAGGCACCCCTATTGCCTACTGTGCTTAAGCGAGGTCTGTGTACTGCCTCTCAGAGCCAGACTGAATTTCTGCAGAAGAATTTGTACCTTCAGCAAAGCCCCTCCTTAGAAACCCTTTGTTTAGAAACCATGTTTGTTGGGTTTTCTTCCCACAAAAAGCAGGGAAGAGAGGAATTAATCTCTCAATGAAGGCAAAAGAATTTTGTGATTGGCTGTCACCATGGCCCATAATTTCTGTTCTGGGAAAAACCACCCATAGTCTATTGGCATGGGTTTGGGTACAGGCTACGTGATAAGAAAAAGCCCTTATAATCTGTCCATATATGAACCATCTAGTTCTAGGGGTCAAAGCTAATCATCAGTTGAGAAGTCCCATCTTTAACTTCAAAAAGTGAGCTTCTTAACAGAATGTCCAATAGCCAGATAGAGGTTGGCTTTGAGTTGATTAAAAAACAAAACAAAACAGGGGCGCCTGGGTGGCTCAGTGGGTTAAGCCTCTGCCTTCGGCTCAGGTCATGATCCCAGGGTCCTGGGATCGAGCCCCACGTCGGGCTCTCTGCTCAGCGGGGAGCCTGCTTTCCCCTCCCTCTCTGCCTGCCTCTCTGCCCACTTGTGATATCTGTCTGTCAAATAAATAAATAAAATCTTTAAAAACAAAACAAAACAAAAACCAAAACAATCAGGGTGCCTGGGTGGCTCGGTGGGTTAAAGCCTCTGCCTTTGGCTCCAGTCATGATCCCAGGGTCTTGGGATCGAGCCCCGAATTGGGCTCTCTGCTCAGTGGGGAGCCTGCTTCCTCCTCTCTCTCTGCCTGCCTCTCTGCCTACTTGTGATCTCGATCTCTCTGTGTTAAATAAAAAATTAAATCTTAAAAAAAAAAAAACAGAAGGAAGTCAAATCTTACAATTAGTCTCATTTTTAATATAATTTTTTAATTTTTTTATTAACATATGATGTATTATTAGCCCCAGGCGTACAGGTCTATGAATCACCAGGTAATTTGTCTCATTATTATAAAAAAAATGACGAATGGTCTTTGGACAATTGCAATGTCCAAGGAGGGGACAGTACCAAGCTTGACATATGCTAAGAAAGAGAGGCAATAATTATAATTATAATTACATTTGAACATTTGAATGCTCACCACTCCTCATGTGCCAGACTAAGCATATTACATATCTCTCCAACACTATAGGATAGGTAGTATTATTACTTTATTCTATACATCAGGAAACTAAAGCTTAAAGAGATCAAGTAAATTGCCGAAAGTCACATAGCTGGTGAGTGTTAAGTTTAGTAATCACATTCAGACCTCTAATAGACACCAAAGCTCCATTGTCTGCCCAGGACAAATGGGAAAAGAAAGCCCTTGGGTCTCCTTCTCTCAAAGGCTAAAAAATTAAGGGGTGGAGAAAGAAGTGAGTACATTAAAAAAAAGGGGGGGGTGCGGAATTCCACTCCAGATTTTGAACTCTGGCCGTGAGACCTCCATTTTGCAGATGAAGAGCCAAGGTTTGGAGGTTAAGTAGTTTGCTCAAAGACCCACATGTGGGCACCTGGGTGGTTCAGTGAGTTAAGGCCTCTGCCTTTGGCTCGGGTCATGATCCCAGGGTCCTGGGATGGAGCCCTAAATTGGGCTCTCTGCTCAGCAGGGAGCCTGCTTCCCTTCCTCTCTCTCTGCCTACCTCTCTGCCTACTTGTCATCTCTGTCTGTCAAATAAATAAATAAATAGTCATTTAAAAAAAGACCCACATGTATCAAGTAGCACAACCCAACCCAAATTCTTGCCTTCTTAATATATGAATAACATTTTTTCATGAATTAAGGCTAACCCTCCACATTTGGGAAGCTTGCAAGTATTAATCCTAGAAATTAAAGTGCTCATCAAAACAGAAAATGTCTTTCCCAGAAAAGAACTCTGCTATTAATTGAATTAATAAATGAAATTGAGTCCCTCGGGAGGGTTCTTTTTCCTCAGGGTAATCAGGTTTAGTCTCTTACAAAATTGTGTGGAATAGCAATTGGCAATGTAGAGGAATAGTTGGCAAAACAAAGCCTATAGAACTAAGAGATAAATTGGATTTACCATGTAGTTAACATCCCAATAGCATTGTGGAAAAATGACCAGTCTTAGTTTAGTGGAATTGACTTAGGGCCTGAACATTGTTAGCTACATGTATCTTAAGATTTAGGTTTATAAACTTTATGTTCTGTACTTATGCTAATTGATAGACTAAAGTTTAATATACCTTTAAAATTCAGGAAAGGACATCAACAGTGTCCATCTAAGGCAGCAATAAGAAAATTTAAAAGGTAATGGAGTGTTAACAATGTAGCTAATTGTTATTCTCTAGTAAAGGCTATGCCCCAGTGACCTTAGACACAGTTTCTTCCATTCCACTAACAGATACTATCAGTGATTTCAGTTCCACAGAGCAATCCTGGGGACTTCAGGAGTGAAAAAAATATCCTAATAGGAGAAAAATCCAACTCTGTAGTCCTTAAACTTCAGAGTGCTTCAAATCATATGGGAAGAGGGCTTTTAAAAAAAGATTTCAGAGGACGCCTGGGTGGCTCAGTTGGTTAAGCAGCTGCCTTCGGCTCAGGTCATGATCCCAGCGTCCTGGGATCAAGTCCCACATCAGGCTCCTTGCTCGGCAGGGAGCCTGCTTCTCCCTCTGCCTCTGCCTGCCACTCTGTCTGCCTGTGCTCGTTCGCTCTCTCCCCCTCTCTCTCTGACAAATAAACAAATAAAATCTTTAAAAAAGAAAAAAAAAGATTTCAGGGCCCCAGCCCCAGAGTTTCTAACTTAGTCTTTCTTGGGTGAGGTCTAAGAATTTGCATCTCCAACATATTTCCAGCTGATGTTGATACTATCAGTCTAGGAAAGACACTTTGATAACCTCTGATTTAACTGTATGGGCACATCTGTTGCCTTAGATGAGAGTCAACCAGGAAAGTTGTCTTTTCTCCATTTAGGTTTCCAGCAACTACCAGCTTCACATGCATCACAAGGTTAGAATCAAGGTTTAAAAATGAAAGAAAAAAAAATTGGCATCTCTATTTCCAACACAAACATAGAAGCCAATAAAATTCTAGAAGATGGACCTAAAATCAGAGCAAAAAAATACCAATCTAACTTTCCATAAGATTTTAGTGTGCTATCTGGACATGCTGTATGAGGATTTACTTGATGAAGACAGAAGATGTTAACTCTCAAGAAAATCATGTGAGAAGAGCACTATTTTCTTTACTTAGCATCTGCCAATCTGAGGAATTGAATGACAGTAAATCATTCACTAAAGGCAGCAAACTAAGGAATGGTAAAAGAAAAATGAAGGCAGAGAAGAAGGAAAAAAAATCCAACTTTTCTATTTTCTTCTGTATGTAAGGCACAACTCACACTTGTATTGCACATGGAGGGAAGAGAGATTCCTGATGCCCCTGTTGCCTATCATTGGACAGTAAAGTGAGAGAGCAAAATGTGAGCTCATTTTACATAGGAGGAAATTGAGGCTCAGAGAGCTTAAGCAACCATTGCAAGTTCCCCTGGCTGGTGGTGACTTGCTAGATGGGTTCGATCTGCCATCCAGCATGCTCTCCAGCATGCAAGTTACAACAGTTGTAAAGACAAAAGACACCGGTTACAATGGAGAAATCACTCGGCTAGGATTTGGGTCAGTCTGTCCTCTGTGGACCTGTCACATACTCAGCCTGATCTCAATGTCTTCAAGCCTAAATGGAAGTAACAATTCCTGTCCATAGGGTTGTTCTGGGGATCAGTGATAGAACAGATGCACAGTCACATTTTTGGAAACTGAAAAGCACTGCATAGACCATGACACTCTAGTGATAAACGTGATGTGACTGATGAGCCTAATGGCATTTTATAGCTAAGCAGAAGCATATGGACAGAAAGGGGAAGAGGGTCTTAAAGAAAATATTTTTTTTAAAGATTTTATTTATTATTAGTTAGAGCGAGCGAGCGAGCGAGCACAGGCAGACAGAGAGGCAGGCAGAGGCAGAGGGGGAAGCAGGCTCCCTGCCAAGCAAGGAGCCCGATGCGGGACTCGATCCCAGGACGCTGGGATCATGACCTGAGCCGAAGGCAGCCGCTTAACCAACTGAGCCACCCAGGCCAAAATAAAGAGCTGGGGCACCTGGGTGGCTCAGTGGGTTAAAGCCTCTGCCTTCGGCTCGGGTCATGATCCCAGGGTCCTGGGATCTAGCCCCACGTCGGGCTCTCTGCTCAGCAGGGAGCCTGCTTCTCCCTCTCTCTCTGCCTGCCTCTCTGCCTACTTGTGATCTCTGTCTGTCAAGTAAATAAATAAAATCTTTAAAAACAAATAAACATAAAAACAAAATAAAGAACCAATAATGAGTAACTCCAAAAGTCTTCTATTTGACATTTTGAGTGCTGAATGTCACGCGCTTTTGAAAGGCTAAGAAGTCAAAAAAAAGGAACAAACAAAAAGAGAAGATTTAACCAAATCACATCCCGTACTCCTCAAATTATCCTGTATGCTGGTATTGACTGGGAGGACCAAGGAGTCATACTTTAAGCCTCTTGTATTAGTCATATATTCCATAGACCCCTTGGACTAACCAGCTGTTCACGCCAAATTGTCTTTCTGTCTCAGCTGGGGAAGTCCTGGGGCAATAATACCCAGACCTTAACTTCCAAATAGCTTACAGTTCTTGCAATTGTCAAGAGACTCCCAAACCTCTGATTTGGGATTAGACTATCCGTGAGACTATTTAACTACCCCATGACCTGTCCTGTTAATGGTGATTACAGCTGTGAGGCTCCAGAATTCCAGGCCTGCAGATACTCCCAGCCAGTATGAACTGTAAAGCACTAGAAGTAATCTGGTGACCTTTGTAGAGAGACCCAAAATAACCAAGGTCAAGTCGAGATGGGATAAGGAAAACTCAGCCTGAATTAGCATCCATAATATACAGCAAGAAAAACAGGGATTACTTGTCTCACAGTCTATGTTTAGCAGAATGTGCTCCTTCGAAAGCTGGAATGTGTGGCTGATATTTATAGAAAGCACCGTAAGCATGTCCAGGACCTTTCTGTGATATAAAAAAGCAAACCGTGGTGAGCCACAGAGAGGAATATATTGTCAATGTCGATAAATCGAAACCCCAGTGATGAGGATGTGATTATGTGACTCACTGGTGCTATTTCCCCATCTGTCACGTGTTCCATGAGAATCAGGACAGCTGTGAGGAGAAAGATGGAGGAGGGAAGCACTGGTGGTAAATAAGAAAACTTCTTAAAATTAAAATAAGCATCTTACTTTTCTGGTGTCCCTATTTGACAAGAGAAGGGATATATGATAAAGTTGTCATCAATCCTAACACTGTTAGGTCGGGTGGAAGAAAACCAACTATAAGGAAGACATAAGCCATGAAAAGAAATATGAGCATATACTTTAAGGCATTTGCTATCACTTCTTCTTTGGCTTTATCGAGAAAATTGTTACCTTTCTTAGTGTATAACCTGTTCATTTAGTTCATTAAGCACTTCTTGGGCTTTTATGTGCTTAACTTTTATAGGGAAAGCATTACTTCTGTCATTTTTTTCCCATTTTCTATTTCAGAAGAAACAGAAAAACTCTCTTTCAGAGTTCTAGGTCCCAGACAGGTTTGCTTGGCTTTTGGTGGGACCAGAGCTGGTCTGTAGGTGCTTTGGAGGGGGTGGAGGTAGCCTCAGGAGCACATGGCTAAGGGTGAGAAGTGAGGGCTGGATTTTGGCTCCCACTTGTGCCCAAGCTGGTGTCATTGGGCAGTGCACAACCTGCACAGCTGTATTTGGCAGGCTAGCTTCATGTAATTAATATATTTTTAGTAAGTGAATTAAATTAAATATGTGAATTAAATATCTGTGGACTCACTGTAATCTTTGGTTTTCCTGTAAGAGGAGATCTTGTAAATCAGCAGAGCAATATCTTATATTATACTCTGCAGCAATTCCATACTGTTTTTTTTTTTTTTTGTCAGAAGTATCTCCTAATTTACCTATTATACAAATCAATAGTTAACAGTAATATTATAGTAATAATTTAATTGTTATAGAATAATTTAATGGTGAATTAAGTTAAGCTCAGCTTACTTCTTCATGTCCAAGGTGGCAAAGAACCTTATCTCTATGCCCCAGAGTTCTTCAGAGTAAAAACAAAAACAAAACAAAACAAAAAAACTTTATTACCAGCTATTTGGAAGAAATACATGACACTATAGCAAATTTATTTCTCACTGCCTAATGGTCAGAAAAGCTCCCTTGCAATGTAAATATTTGGCAGTTGGCGAGCAAGCCAGAAAACAGGAGTGTTACTGGTGAATTATTTCAGAAATTTGTTTCTCTGCTGTCAGTTCCCTCACTATCCTCCTTTCTGGTACTGCATAGTCTAGGTTAAGAGACAGAGAAGCATATGCCATATGCAGAGACAGAGGATGAAGTATTTTTCCCTTTTTCTCAGTATAACGTGGGCTAAATATGTTAGAAATCTTTACAAACCCACTATTTTGGTCAGAACTATTTTGCGTGGATGGAACTAAACTCAACTAGTGTTGGGTAAGGGCAAGGGGGTAGTTGGGACTTGAGAACAGCTTCTGCCATTCTTACTTTCTCTCCATCTCTCCTCATGATCTTTGTCTCTCAATCTCTGCCGGTCTCTGTCTATAGGTCAGCTTCTTATTCTTAGACCTATTTCCTCATGGATATATAACCACCAGCTGCTCTTAGGCCAGACATCTCCTAACTTTACCACCAGAGGGAGACTAAGACTCTGGTCCCCGAAAAGATTGGCGGGGAGAACTCTGGCCTGGCTTGTGTTCTCCCACCTGAGCCAAACCCTCTGGAATCAGCTCCAAGCAGGGCCACTGGGACCAATCTGAGAGGCACGAGAGTGGGATATCTAAGGTAAGGGCAGCTCCTACTTGCATATGGGTAGAATAGAGGAAGAGCATTTCCAGAAGAAAGCTGTGTGGTTGTGGGCGAACAAGGGCCACTATGCCTGTTCTTACACCACGTGAGAATTAACAGGCTTCTTTGTATGTGTTTGTTCAACGCGTATTTATTGGACGCTGCCTTATGCCAGCTAGGAAGCTTGGAGCTGGAAGACACAGTTATGGGTGTATTCCAGAGTCCAGTCCAATGTAATGGCATGGGTGCTCAATGATTAAGAACTTGGGCTCTGAGCTAACAAACGTGAGTTTCAATCTCAGCTTTCCCATTTACTTGGGCAGGCTATTTAACTTCTCTCAGCCTCAATTCTCCATACACCCAAGGCACTTCCCCAATGAGCCTCGTAAGCACTCAATAAATGACAGTTGTCATTATTCAAAAACGTACAGAGAAGATCTTACCGTCCTCATCGTGTTAATAAAATGGTAGACTGTTTTCATGAAGGTCAAATAGAATTCAGAAGAAAATCCATATTGTTTTATCTGGATGGGGGATGGGGAAGGGAGGTTTAGGCATCTTCGCCAGAATCGTTCCTGTTCTGGCACAAAATACACGGAAACCCTTGTACAAACTAGAGTTTACCTCAGAATAATTTTCTCAATTTATTGTGGCATCTGGTCCTAAATTCCTTGCGTGTGTGGATCTTATGCCTTTTCTCTGCCCCTTCTCTGATACTTGCCTGCCTCGCCGTCTGTGTTTTGACACTGCACGCCTGATTCTCTGCTTTTGATCCCAACTTTCTTCACCTTCACCTTCCTGGCAGGTATTCTGACTCTCGCAGACAACTGAGTCCTACATACCTGCACACCATTGCTGGAGTTATGTTTTACTGAATAGGGAATCAGGGACATATTGGGATATCAGCACCAACCCAGGAAGAACAAACAAAAAACAGGGAGAGGATGAATGAATGTACTAGAGTAGATGGAGATAGCATGTAAGTGGCCCAAAGCCCTTATATGAAAAGAAAGCTACATCCCAAAGGACAGCGAGTAGCTACATTTTAGTGGAGGGCAGCCATAAGTTTTACGGTTTATGGTCTGATCCAGAAGGAAATAAGAAAGAGCAAGGCAAGGAAAATGAAGACAGACAGTGTGAAAAACATGCAGGTGGAAGGATTATCAGGGGCTCATTAAATTGTCAGGAGGCTGGACAGTCCAACTTGGAAATGAGTAGCACCACAGCAGCTCTGGAAGACCAGAAGGAGGGACACTAGCAAGGTCTCCTGATAGGTAAGGGTACCACCAAAAAGGTATTAAGTACCTATATTGCCTTGTTGTGTCCCTCACGACAGATTCCAACAGCAGGAGAGAGCCTCTGATTGGAAAAGCACAGCCCCTGGCTGGCCTGGGGCTTTGAGAGAAAGTATCAGGTCACTTCAGCTGTTATGGAGGGAAGGCCCTGGATCCAGCACCTGCCAGCATCACATTCAGTGGAAGACAGGTAATTGCCTAAAGGAAATCAGGGTGCTGCTAGGAGATGGGGACCAAATATCTTTTATACATTCCTGCAACATGACACTTCTGGTTATTTCAATACAGAGAAATGAGTTGCACTGATGAAAGGAAAATAAACATTTCCATGGTTCCAACATTCAGGGATTTTAGAATTTTTTCTTCCCCAAAGCTGTTTTTGTAAACGTAGGTGATATATAGAAATCCAAATGTAAAGCAGATATAAATCAAAACTACTGCAATAGGAAGGGGAAGAAAAGCCCCCACACTCAGCCCCACTTTGGACAGCCCTGGGGTCCCACCATGGAAAATCTGTGGCTTTGAGAAACACAGTTTTCAAAAACCTCTACTCAAAGTCCTTAATGGCGGCTACTTAAAAAGAAAAACAAAAAAACAAAAAACTCTAACCATGTATTAAAAGACAATACCTACATAAGAATTTTTAGAGGAAGAATATGTATGAACCAATGTATTTATATCCTAGTTCTGGTCCTTCCTTCCTGTGAACTGAAGTTCAATTATGGCTTCTAAGAAATTAAAATGCAAGAATGATAGACTGTATATAAAAAGTTTCTTTGCTTTTTCGATATTTGTTCCAGGTTCCTGTGCCATTTCAAGTTATTCCTTAAAAGGCTAGAAAACGTACTCTTCATCATTAATATGTTGCACTTGGTACATGAAAAGGACGAGACTAGATGCTGTGTGATTGTTAGAGCTGCGGGTGTTACCATCAGAGCCGGTCTCTGTACAAGTAGCTTCAGTGGAGAATAAACCAAAGACTGGAGGGCATGAACTCTGCAATTGCAGAGGTATTCTCTCTAGCTCAAAATGAAAGTGCACTGAGTGGGCAGAAAAGCTAGCACCAAGCCCCGCTGAATGAATAGGGGGGTTCAGAGAAATCTGCACTATTGAAACTGGCACATTTCTAGAGTATCAGAATTTATAGGCAACTTTTTTTGGAAGATTTTATTTATTTATATGACAGACAGAGATCACAAGTAGGCAGAGAGGCAGACAGAGAGAGAGAGGGAGAAACAGGCTCCCTACTGAGCAGAGAGCCTGATTTGGGGCTCAATCCCAGGACCCTGAGATCATGACCTGAGCTGAAGGCAGAGGCTTTAACCCACTGAGCCACCCAGGCGCCCTTGAGTTCTTAATCTTTATGTTTAAGACAGTGGCTCCCCTGGGGCCCCTGGTTGGCTCAGTGGGTTAAAGCCTCTGCCTTCAGCTCAGGTCATGATCCCAGGGTCCTGGGATCGAGCCCCGCATCCTCCTCTCTCTCTGCCTGCTTGTGATCTCTGTCAAATAAATAAATAAAATCTTCAAAAAAAACAGTGGCTCCCCAACCCCTTCTGCTTGATTACAGAATCAATCCCGGCCACCTGAATGATAAACATTAACAGTTCATTCTTCCGTCAGAATTAGGAAAGAGATGAATATGACTGTTTAGCCATTGGGGTCAGAAAGAGGAGATTTGGGAATGCAAAGAAGTATTTATTATTGTTGTTGTTGAAAGAGTAGACTCATAAAATCCAGCACAGATTGTACTAAACCTGCTGACTTTCATTTCAAATGAGAAGCTAAATACGGGTGACAAGAAACCGGTAGTGTGGGGATTTCAAAGAGATCTCACGTTCTAATCCTTCCTTTCACAATCTGCAATATTGTTGAGTATTCGTTGAGGGGAGAGGCAGAGGAAATGCTAACATTAACTAGCCCTTGAGGAAAAAGCAAATTAAATGTATTTCTGGATAGTTTATTTATATATGGGAATTAATTTTATCCTCAGAGAATTCGTTGTCGTACCTGTAAGCCAGAATTACTAGAGTCGGATTCTTATATTTAGCCCATGCTAGAATCATACGATGATATTTATAGGACACTTATAAGTCTTATAAGTGACTTTTGACTTTTTATTCCTGAGGTACCACCTACAGGGATTGGTGATAATTGCTTTGGGGGTCAAGTAATAATAATAACAGTAATAAAATCATGATAGTTTTTTTCCAGTTGGGAATTGATCCTCCGGTTGTGCAAGTAAACACACACACATGAAAAGCTAAATAATAAAACAAAGCAGGACATATGTGAGGTCTAAGTAGGACCCTAGGAATTAGAAGAGAACTATCACCGTGAGCTATCTTGATCGCTGAAAAGTTTGTGGATCATGTGGATCATGTAGGACCTTTAGCTGAGTTTTTACACATTGGTAGGATTTTGATTAGAAAAAAAAGAGGGCAGGCAGTATCCATTTTAGACAGAATTCCCACGCACAATACCGAGGGCTGCCTTTGGCTAAATAATACCAGCTGCTATACCGAACAGTCTCCAAATGTCAGTGACTTAACACAGTAAACCTTAATTATTCACTTACATCCCAATCTAATGTGTTGGGGGCAAGAGTGGGGAGAGAATAAGGGGTTCACCTCTTCTCAGTCATGCAGAGCCGCAGACTCATTCCATCTCTTGATGTTATCATCCTCCATGTGTGGTTCCCAAGGTTACTGCAGGAGAGACGAGTAAATGGAGGACTGTGCATGGGAGATTTTCAGAGGCCAAGCCCTGAGGTGGTGTAAATCACTTCTGCTCACATTCTACCATCTAGAACACAGTCAGATGGCTCCAACCTAACTGCAAGGAAACTGGGAAGTGTAGTTCATCTAGGTACTCAAGAGCAAACTTATGCATTGTTTTTGTTGCAGGAGGTCACAAGAAGGACAGTAAGAAGAGCATATCACAGTGGCAACTTTAATAGCTATTGCTGGTCACCTCCCTAGTCCCCATTTTCTCCTTCCTAATACTACCCCAAGGTTTGATACCCATGCACCTCCTTCATTTCAAGGGATATGAGCACTAACTTTATAAGCACATCTGCAGGAAGAGAAGAAAAGTTTAAACTAGATATCAGAGGGAGCGAATTGGATGCCATTCTTGGTTCCTTTGTAGATAACTCACATGGAAAAAATGGCACTAGTCGCCAATAGTATGAAATGACATGAAAAAGAGAGGAGATACGGGAAAAGAATTAATATATTTGTAGTATTTTTAATTATATTTTCCTTTTTGTAAGATTATTTACTTATCTGTTTGAGAGAGAGAGAGAGAAGGAGAGCACAGAGGCAGAGTGTGAGGGAGAATCAGACTCCCCACTAAACAGGGAGCCCAACGTGGAGCTCGATCCCAGGATCCCAAGGTCATGACCTGAGCTGAAAGGAGACACTTAACCAACTGAACCACCCAGGTGTCCAATAATATTTTTCTTATTTGTAATTTTTCCCTACAATCTCTTACTATTACTTGACCATGAGATTCTGGATTATTGCCTCAGGAAAGAGGAAGGCAAATACCAGAAAAAGCAAGAGATGCCAGGATGATATTTAAGTATCTAAGAACTGAAATGCTCTCTGGGAAGAAGTACAGGAGAAGCGGAGGGAATGAATCCACAACTGGCCCAGCTTAAATGCTAAAGGACTGACACTGTAATAATCCCAAGAGACATTTTTAACCAAAAGGTGCTGAGTTACCTTGGTCTAAATAAATGCCCCCTACCTCATTACAAAGTAGAAGTGGAAACTCTATTATTGCGAAGACTAAAAAGCATACTTCCATCCATTACAGTCAGTAATGGAAAAGTGCATCTGTTACAGACCAGTTAGAAGAGCCTGCATGTTTCCAGGAAGCAGAGCCCTGAGACAAGGTTTGCATGCAGGCAGGTAGACCATTTTGAGAAGTGATCCCAGTGGACAAGGATGGAGAACTGGAGAGCATGAAACAGGGAGGGAAGAGAGCAAATACAATGGTGCTTGTCTACTCGGCCATCCCTGTGGGCAAAGGAGGCTTAAAACCAATGGCACCCTCTGGGGAACCCTGTAAAGTGAGCCTCAGATCTGTCCACCCAAGGGATGGAGGAGTGAGGCTCCGGTCCATACACACTGTCAGGCTGCAGATAAGGGGCCCAGCAGGCCCCACAGGCATTGCACGCTGAGGCATCGGGGAAGGCCAGCTCGTTAATAGAGAGATGCACCAAGCACCTTGCGCTGGGTGCAGCAAGGTGACCCCACGTGGAGCTGGGTGGCCAGCAGAGGCCAGAGCTGAAGGTAGACTGGGGTGATGGGCAGTGTTGGAGGCAGCTGCAGTGTTCCAGTCACGGGATGATGAGGGCACAGGCAAGAGTATGGACAAAGTGGATGAAAAGGCAAAGACGTCGTGCCGCCCTGACCTGACTCCTCTGTCCTTTCAAAAGAGCAATAATCCCAGCCTTCACATGAAAGCAAGGTTTTATTTAGGGACTCTAATGGATATGTGCTACTTAAGGAAGCCTCTAAAAAAACTGCAGAGAGGGGAAAAGGCTCCCAATTTCCCTTTAAAAATTTCCACTAAAAAAGCCAGACCAATTTGAATGTCATGCTCCTCAGTGCTACCACCTAGTCTAGTGTCAATTGTCGTTTCCCAGAGGATGAGTCACTGATTAATGCATTTCACTTACTTTTTCTATAGAATTCTGTGATAGTTGCCATTATGATGTAGAAAAAGCAGCTGAAGTAGTTATGTCCCATACCGACCTCCTCTACCCTACCCACTGCAAGTGAAATGTTTTTGGCTTATACTCACCATCAGACAAATGTCTTTACCAGAGAATGGTTTCTGGGCACTGGCTTTCTTCCTTTAGTTTCTCATACTGAATATTCCCAATTCATGCTCCTTCACCCCTGCTGGTTTTCACAGGTCAGCATTCTTGACATTGCTGTTACGTGATAGCAGCAGCCAATAATGTCATAACGAATGGAGTCAAAACTTTACTTGCAGGTTCCAAAAAAAAGGAGATTTGACATGAAAATCAGTATAAAGAAATATCTTGGAATTTTTCTGTTAATCACTGCACTCTTACGTTTTCCTAAGCACAAAAATCCATTTAGCTAGTGACACCTCCCTTAAATGATTACAACTTCAGTTATTCTGATTGAAAAAATTTCCATGCTGAGTACATAAGACAGAAAATTACAAGCAAGCTGTGATTCTGGAATATATTGTTAATGCAGCCATTTTTTAAAACTGAGCTAATATGGGGAATTTTTAAGCCATTGTTAATACATTTTTTTTCAATGTTTACTAAGGAGCTGTTTGTTATGTGCTAGGTGCTAGGGATTCAAAGTTGAGGAATTCCCGACCCTCAGGGAGTTCACAGTCTAGTGGAATTGGCAGAAAAATAAATATCGATACTCCCTCTGGAAAATGCCACAAGAGGAGTGTGCATGATGCGCTAATGGGTCAGAGAAAATCCCTAACTACCTCTGGGTATGTGGGGTGCCATGACAGAGATGGGAGCAAGTTAGGAAGAAGGCTGTGAAGAGGTGGCTTGTCTTGCTTTGAGTCTGGAAGGATGGGTGAGAGATTATCAGAAAACAAGGAGAGGAGGGGCAAGTGCAAAGATGTGGCTTCGAGTGTGGCTTATGTGGGGAGCTGCAAGACCCATGGAGCACCAAATGTGGGGGTTCTGCTGAGACCGAACTCTACACTTATCCAGGTATCAGGAAGGCAGTCTTGGGATTTAAGCTGGGGAGCAACATGATCACGTTTGCATTTAGAAACCAAAGGGGCAGTGGTGGTGTGGAAAATGGAGCGATGTGCTGGTGCAATGCCCAGTCAAGAGGCAGCAAGCACCTGAAGGAAGGCGGGTGATGGAATAGAAAATGTACTTGTGAGAAATACCCGGGGTGCCAAATGGCCTGGTCCCATCAGTGTGAGAGCCAGGACAGGGTTTGGGTGGACTGTGTTTGCTCTTTTTTCTTTCCTTGCTGCCATCCAGACTCCTTGTTACAATTGCTGCTTGCTCTCCTGCCAATAATTCTCCCGCCAATAATTCTCCCTACATGAGTAGATAAGGGACAGTGACGAGAAAGGAGTGATGCCTTATTTGAATGCACCAGTTATAATCTCACCTTCTGGCGTTTGACTTTTGATGCAGAAGATGGGCTATTTTTAAGTATCCGGGGGACAGTCATGTTTGCGCTAGAATTCTAGCTGGAATTGATGTAACTCAGTGTAGCTTACAAAGTAATTTTCCATTTGTCATCTCACTTAAGACACAGGGCAGTGTTCTGGTAGGTAAAGCAAGTGCTCTCACCATGCCCATATGGCCACAGGCAGTTGTGGCTGAGGGAGGGTATGTGACTTGCCCGAACCTATATGGCTTCTGAAGAGCTGGCCTAGGAATCCCATAAAATCTTTCTTATTCCACAATTTTATAGTACCCCACATTAGCTGAGCCATTTGGTTTTTAGCTTGGAATGTCAAGTCTCTTTTTAAGACTTATCATATTTAGAGGAGTCAAGATGGCAGAGAAGTAGCAGGCTGAGATGACATCAGCCAGCAGGAGATCAGCTAGATAGCCTATCAAACCATTCCAAACACCTACGAATCCAACAGGAGATCGAAGAGAAGAAAAAGAACAATTCAAGAAACAGAAAATCGACCACTTGCTAAAAGGTAGGACCAGCGGGGAAGTGAATCCAACGCGACGGGAAGATAGACCCCAGGGGGAGGGGCCGGCTCCCGGCAAGCGGCGGAGCACAAAATCAGGACTTTTAAAAGTCTGCTCCACGGAGGGACATCGCTCCAGAGGCTAAACTGGGGTGATGACCTCACGGGGACAGCGTGGACTCAGGTCCCGCGGGGTTACAGAAGGGTCGGGGTGTCTGAGTGTCCCAGAGCTCACAGGTATTAGAGCGGGGAAGCTGGCTGCAGAGACAGAGCTGAGGTTTCCTAGAGCCGTAGTCTGTGACACGGGCCAGTGCTCTGTGCGAGGGGTCCCCACAAGATCCGGGGAGACTCCGACCCAGGAGAGCTCAGGGATTTACGGGGTTCGGAGACTCCAGGTGGGACTCTGCCAGAGACAGAGACGCTTGGTCACAGGCTGAGTGAGCTCGGAGGGCTCCCAGAAGCCAGTGAGACGGGACTAATTACGCACGATTTTCCCCGGGCGTGGCCAGAGGCTGGGGAGACAGGAGTGATTAAACGCTTTTCTCTGAAGGCGCACTGAAGACTGGGGCCCCTAGCTCTGGGCTCCTCTGAGCTGGAGATTGAGAGGCCGCCATTTTCATTCCCGTCCTCTGGAACTCTACGGAAAGCGTTCAGGGAACAAAAGCTCCCGAAAGCGAACCTGAGAGGATTACTCAGCCCAGCCCCTGGTAAGGGCAGTGCAATACCGCCTGGGGCAGAGACACTTGAGAATCCCTACAACAGGCCCGTCCCCCAGAAGATCAACAAGAAATCCAGCCAAGACCAAGTTCACTTAACAAGGAGAACAGCGGATTCTTATCTGGACAAAATGACAAGGCGGAAAAGCTCACCACAAAAAAAAAGAACAGGAGGCAGGACCCAAGGCTAGGGACCTAATCAATACAGATATTGGTAATATGTCAGATCTGGAATTCAGGACGACGATTCTCAAGGCTCTAGCCGGGCTCGAAAAAGGCATGGAAGATACTAGAGAAACCCTGTCAGGAGAAATAAAAGCCCTTTCTGGAGAAATAATAGAACTAAAGTCTAATCAAGTTGAAATAAAAAAAGCTATTAATGAGGTGCAATCAAAAATGGAGGCTCTTACTGCTAGAATAAATGAGGCAGAAGACAGAATTAGTGATATAGAAGACCAAATGACAGAGAATAAAGAAGCTGAGCAAAAGAGAGACAACTACTGGACCACGAGGGGAGAATTCGAGAGATAAGTGATGACATAAGACGAAACAACATTAGAATAACTGGGATTCCAGAAGAAGAAGAAAGAGAAATAGGAGCAGAAGGTATACTGGAGAGGATTATTGTAGAGAATTTCCCTAATATAGCAAGGGGAACAAGCATCAAAATCCAGGAGGTGCAGAGAACACCTCTCAAAATCAATAGGAATCGGTCCACACCCCGCCATCTAATAGTAAAATTTACAAGTCTTAGCGACAAAGAGAAAATCCTGAAAGCAGCACGGGACAAGAAGTCTGTAACGTACAATGGTAAAAATATTAGATTGGCAGCAGACTTATCCACAGAGACCTGGCAGGCCAGAAACAACTGGCAAGATATATTCAGAGCACTAAACGAGAAAAACATGCAGCCAAGAATACTTTATCCAGCTAGGTTATCATTGAAAATAGAAGGAGAGATTAAAAGCTTCCAGGACAAACAAAAACTGAAAGAGTTTGTAAACACCAAACCAGCTCTACAGGAAATATTGAAAGGGGTCCTCTAAGCAAAGAGAGACCCTAAAAGTATTATCAGAAAGGAACAGAGACAATATACAGCAACAGTCACCTTACAGGCAATACAATGGCACTAAATTCATATCTCTCAATAGTTACCCTGAACGTAAATGGACTAAATGCCCCAATCAAAAGACACAGGGTTTCAGAATGGATAAAAAAAACAAAACCCATCCATATGCTGCCTACAAGAAACTCATTTTAGACCCAAAGACACCTCCAGATTGAAAGTGAGGGGGTGGAAAACAATTTACCATGCTAATGGACATCAGAAGAAAGCTGGGGTGGCAATCCTTATATCAGATCAATTAGATTTTAAGCCAAAGACTATAATAAGAGATGAGGAAGGACACTTCATCATACTCAAAGGGTCTGTCCAACAAGAAGATCTAACAATTTTAAATATCTATGCCCCTAACATGGGAGCAGCCAACTATATAAACCAATTAATAACAAAATCAAAGAAACACATTGACAAGAATACAATAATAGTAGGAGACTTTAACACACCCCTCACTGAAATGGACAGATCATCCAAGCAAAAGATCAACAAGGAAATAAAGGTCTTAAATGACACCCTGGACCAGATGGACATCACAGATATATTCAGAACATTCCATCCCAAAGCAACAGAATACACATTCTTCTTTAGTGCCCATGGAACATTCTCCAGAATAGATCACATCCTGGGTCATAAATCAGGTCTCAGCAGGTATCAAAAGATTGGGATCATTCCCTGCATATTTTCAGACCACAATGCTCTGAAGCTAGAACTCAATCACAAGAGGAAATTTGGAAAGAGC